>JAGVSQ010005616.1:0-17456 GCA_022683975.1 Rhyacophila evoluta
TTAAAATAAATATAATAATGAAAAAATGGAGACTATTTGATCAAGCAATTTATGTAGAACACATTAACTATCTACTACACACTAGTAAAAAAATCCTGCAACTATGTTATAGTATGTCTCTTTGGTTAACGTGGCTGGTAGCGTGCGCAACTAGCAATCCGGGGAATGCGGGTTCGAATCCTCATCTGTTAGATTTATAAAATCTGAAAATGCAGAGCGGGATTCCCATTGGGTTGAACAATTGTCTGACATATAATTCTCGTGAAAAATAATCCGTCAAGACGTCTTCACATTGTGAAGGTCCATATACTCCACTCTTGGAGTGGATATCTTCCCACTGCGTAGATCCATATGCTTCACTTTAGGAGCAAATATAGTATAAAAAAACGTTATAGTATGATAAATAACTCGCGATTATTTTAGGTCTAGATATAGCTATCAATGGATCAACAAAATGGTTATAAATTTGTATAAAAAATTGGAAAACTGCCACATTATATAAAATGTATTATTCTATAACTCGATAAGATTCTTGAGATATTATTCTAAAACTTTGTATTATACCATATTTTGTCATTCTTATTTAAATAATTATATTATAGTTGACTGATGGATATGGAATTGTTCACATAGAAGTTTACAAATGTATTATTATATGCTGTTAACTATTATATATTGTTAACTATTAAAATTAGACATCAAGCGCATTTCATATTATTTTATATATTTATATATTATATATTTTTATTTTTTTTTGAAAGCAGTTTTATACGTTAAAACATATCCAAAGACTTATTGTTGTACAATATCAATGGGAAAATTGATCGTTTCAATAAAAAAGAATATTTTTGATAGTGCATATAAAAGATGTTTTTAAAATTCTAGACAATAATAAAATAAAGGTTTTAATCATCTTTCCCCAATCTAAAGCTACGATTCTTCAATCCCCTTCATTACAACTTCCACACATGCAACCCGATGCAAAGTCAGCAAGGCTCGTACATTCGGCGGGCATTTAAGTTTCATTTATCGATCTTAATTTCATTTCAGCCGCTCTAAACTTTTCAACATGTGTGTTGTTTTCGGATATTGTGGGGTTTATAAGGGGAGTTAAATTAGGGGGGCGGTTTCCAGAACGGGTTGGGGTTGTTTGTGTGTAGGAAATTAAGAGGGTTCGTGAGTAATCAAAAAGAAGCTATGTTTTCTCCCTTCTTCGGCGAAATTTGTACAGGGACTTCCGCAACACAATTTCATTTGAGTCAACCGCTTCGTTTTCTTTAAATGACACATTATACCAAAACATATTTTAACCTGCTCATAGACTCCAGTAAAACAATTCGTGATTGTCTTCAGTATGTGTATATATAAAAGCACGCAAATATTTATTATTCAATTATTGGTAACAAAAACTTGATTAATTAAGTTATTAAAAAAATCATATTTGTACTATCAAAATTATTTCATTGAAATGATTGTACTATATTAGTGATTCCCAAAGTGATCCGTACTGGCTCCCAGTGATCCGTGTATTATTATTATCATCTACTTTAGGCGTTCATGGTGTAAAAAAGTTTGGAAATCACTGTACCTCATAAAGGTGAACAACAAATGATATTGGATTTGGTATAGCGAATAATGTGACATTTTTGTTTTGATAAAAAAATTGTTTAAAAAAAAAAAAAAAAACATAATATATACCACCCACACTACGATCAAAGGAATATATTTTAAATGTTTAACGAACACGTTTCATATCTATTAAAAAAGACTTATACAAAACATGACATAACGTATATCATTTTGCATCAAATACATTTGCACTATCGGAGAAATTAATTAATTTAATATGAATTTGAATGTTTGAAATACTACACATATTGTGTATCAAAACATATCAAATGACAATAACATATTTAAAATTGGCATATATTCCAGTAGGACTATTAAATGATGCAATTACAGAACTTTTCTTTTTCGTTTGTTCGTGTGATTGAAGAATCAAATCATACAATGATACTCATTTTTTTTTAGAGTCTTTCTTGGCTGCGTTCCCTCTTTACCTTGCATCTCATATTACTGATATAAATAGTTGGTAATCATAATTATCAAATAATAACAAATCTAATCAAAATCTATATCTGGAAAATGAAGAATAGTTTTAAAAAATGGCTTATTTAAATATCAAATTATAATTTTAATTACTTGAAAATATCTAGATTATTAATCGGTGACTGAACGGTAAGTGTGCGTGCTTTTTTAATCGTGGGATTTGAGTTGAAATTTCTTAAATCTGAAGATACAGAATTGGACCCCAGACCGATAACTGAGTCCGATGGGAGAAAATCTACAATGCCGAGGATTATTATGCTGTATTTCTGGATTGGTCACCTATAAGCTGTTGAGACCCATGTGTACCACTCTTAGAATATAGTTGAATTCTACTTATTGAATGAAATTTAACAATAATTTCCAAGTTCTCAGTGATAATTTATATTGAAATAGTTTTTAAATGATCTTCTTTTCATATCCACTCACTGTGTGAAGAGTAGGCCACCACGCCGTATCTCCAGGATTCACTCTCGTCCGTCAGTCGTTTTATATTATCCAAGGTTTCGACAATATCAATTAACTCCACCATTAAAGATAGAAGAAGAGATAAGCAGGGTGTGTAAAAACATCCGCACCACATGTCACAGCCAGTTCCAGACATTTAACGTAACAGATCCATCATATAATATAAAGCGTATCTCAGGATGTTGAACCTCCTCATCCCCAATTTTTAACACAAGTCTTCACGAAGTGTCGTGATTTGCTAACCAAAGTAGTTATATTATAATGCAAGCGTTAAATAAGTATCATTTGGTTTAAAACACCCTGTATCAACTGACATACGGCAATATTAACGTCTAATCGTTAGAACTATTTTGATTATTTTATGCAGATAGGTAATAATACGTAGGTATATATATAATATGTTTACACATGTGCGAGTGTATCGTTCACTAAACCAATTTATCGTATGCCGCACACAAACGCACATAACTGTTATTGTTCTTAAGCATGTGTAGATTGATAGAATTTCACATGCAATACGTCAATAGCCAAATTCTAGATTCATGCATCAATTAAGGATTTTATTGCTGCCTGTCGTTATATTTGAGGAAAATTACTAAAATCGATTAACCATCAGAGGCTATATCAGCGATTGCAAAACTTTTTTCAAACTATGCACCCACATATGACAAAACAAATCAACAGACACCCGGCATAATATTAATACACAATAGAATAAAAAAAATATAAATACAAACAACTTAACTTTTCAAGTATTAGAAAAAAAATAGATACATTCTACAACGGGGAATTCATACTTATTTGAATTCTATAAAGATGCTTTCAAATGTCTGTATAATTATGTGAATTATTTATCTCTGATAGAAAAACATTAATAATAAAGTTATCATTCGGTGCTCCATAATATTTTACACTTTCATGTAATTTTTTTTTTTTAAATAGCGTATCGTTATTGATAAATAATAAGATACGAGAAAAATATCGAATCGTTAGGTTGAAAAAGCCATAAAGTATGTATGATATTTATCAATTAGCATATTCTATATTGTGGGGTTTGCAGTTTTCGAATAATTTGTATAAATTTGAAGTGCATTACTTCGTTGGGAAAATCTCTACTATTAATTTGAATCCATTCTTTCTTTCCATCCCAACCGCATCACCATCATCATGCAGACCAACCCAAAACTATTTATGGAAATTTTTACTGCCTTCTTGGATAAAATCCTCATGATTAGATTATATAATTTTTTTCCACTTCTTGTATCTGTAAATATAGTCTTACGCACCTTACTTTAGATATCGCTGATCTGCATATCCGATATAGTTTAGTTCTCTTTGGGGTCCAATATATTTAAAACGTGAAAGTCATTCTTTATTAAAATGGTCAAATTATTATTATGTTGAGTTACATGTTATTTTACCTTATGTCCGAGTGAGTACCATATCATAAACCACAGCACCACAGATGTCCTGGAATGATGGAGAAACTAACAGTTGGCAGATGGCCCCACAAGAAGATATGAGTCTTAGTAGATGGAAAGTTTTATAAAGGAAATGTAAGATAATTGCGTGAAAAGCAGAGTCCGAAAAACGAAAGATTTTCGCGCTCTGAAAAATCACACCGCGATTGTGTCTTTATAATAATTTGTGTCCATCTCCACGCGGTGTCCCCTCTATCCCCACCTTCGGAGCGCCTCCCCCTCTCCACCCGCAGGCTACACTGCCATTGGCCGCGCCGCCGGACACCGGCGAGGCCCCCCACCCCAAACCCGCCGCCGGCGAGCGGAGCCTCTCGCAAAATAATATTCTCAATCAAACGTTGCCCGATGGTCATAGCGGGCAGTGCGCGAGTCTCGTTCCAGCAAGCCGCTAACAATACTACCGATCTCATTGTTTACGTCAGGCCACAAGTGGCCGGCTGTCGATCCAACGGCGCGGGTGTGTAATTCAATTTCAGAACTCCGCGTTCATTTGTCAAATATTCACGTTCCGAATTCAAAAAAAAAAATACGTTTCATCAGTCGCTCATTTGTTTTATTTTTCTGTCAAACATTCGCGAAGTGACGTCGGTGAATTTTAACGGACGTGTCGTATTATACATGTTATCAACAATTAACAGTGATTACGGACTATTGCTCGTGTAATATATAAATTCAACAATATATTGATGTGTTTTTGACATGTTACGAAGTACTGGCCTACCGCGAAAACTGTTATTCAACTGATGGTGCTATTTCGGTTATTTTTGTGATATTTACATTCGCATTGGACAAAATCTTGTGCATCTTCGAATATTAAATCTACAAATTAATTTCGACGAATAGAATCAGTGTCGTGAAAATATTGAAATTAATAAGAAAAAATATGTTCTAATTAAGAATGCATTTTTTTCGTATGGCAAATGGTGTTTAGTGAAACATTATTCATCGGTCTGTGGATACATTAACGGCACACTTGGACACATAAAACAAGAAATTTGCATCGAGGGAAAAAATAACGCGGCAAATAGTTACCACGAGAGTTACGACGGATCGGCGAACAAAGCGCCTATCTAAATAAAGTGTGTCTCCCACAAAAAAAAGGTATTATTTTTTTACGTTAATAATTTATAATTACAACGTACTGTCACTAGAATTGAAATTCCATGTGAATGTTATCCGAAGAACAATGTGTACTGTATTTCGGCGGCACATCGGTAATTATACAGGCCTTCATGCATTAGCCCCAGAATATGCTAGAAAACAAATTAAATGTGAACGAGATGTTAAAAACAATCCCGTCATATTATTGTTAATTTCAGACCACTTCTTTTTTGTAGGGAAATATATTCACGGATTTTAATTATACGACGTGTAAATGTTTCTTTTCCCATACGGAATATAATTTTTAATTTCATTATTGCCTAATCCCTAACAAAGTGGCACTGTTAAATTTATTAATTCGGTCACACGACATTATTGTGTAGTACCATGTTATTTCATTGGCACATTCATGTCCAAATAAAGTGTTTTTTTTACAAGAAATGACTTAATTGTATTCTACAAGAGTAAGTCGTCAGCAATTCATCAAAATCATCTGATTTCATTTAGTGTATAACTTGGAAATAGTATTTGCATCGAGTTGTAGAAAGGACTATTATTATATTAAACCAACGATATCATTGACATTATTTATACTATGTTTCTATATTAAATAGGAAACTTTTTAGTTCAGGCAATTTGAATTGTAATTTCATACTAAAACGGTCCTTATCGACAAAATTTCTTTTAAATATGGTATGATTGTAACTACATTTAGTTAGTAAATACGAATTACTTGTTGGCAAATATTATACTTAAGGTAAATAATAAAATTAGATTTTTATGTAGCGTTGGGCCACTGGTCACCACCGCCAATTGGCGTTAAAACATCGATTTAATATTAAAAAGTAACATCAAAATATATTGTTATGACTAAGAAACGTTTTCAGAGTAGCATTTATCAACAAATTTGTACGAGATCGAATTGAAGTTATAAATATACTCATTAAAGATGCATTTCAATCATATAATGATGATTTTAAAGATACGAATTGTAAAAGCGTCGTGTAATAATACTCAAACGCATATTATACATTTTACATTAGATACATGTTTGATAATATCACATGATATTGATTACGCCATAGTTATTAATCAGGATTGATTAAATATGTCTTATTTATTAGTGTTGCTCGACTTTTTTCATTGACATACAAACTGTTACTACTGTACTTTACTAGGTAGATAGATACATTGCAAATGGTAAGAAATACTTCAAAACATTACGCAGTCTACAAAAAAAACTGGTATGAAACGGTACATCTTCCAGATCCTGTGCATGAAATGTAAGAAGGTACCTATCTCTATTAATAGCCAATTCATGAGGTGTCAATATAAAATTTCAAAATAACTCCTCTCTAAAAATAAAGTCAAATAGTAGCCGTCCGATGACAGAAGTACAATATGTTTTTTTTAATATTATCTTATTCGGCAGGTACCTCCGCTATGTAAGTTATTTTGGGGTAGCGAAGTTGAATCGATATAGCCTTCGGGCTGGATTAATTGATAAAAATAACTTTATCGCTTCTTTTGTGCGTTGACTTAATTTTGTTTCATTTTATTTTATAACTTTTGAAATGAGACAAAAATCATTTTTACAAGCCCCGTAATAGACAACATAAATTTCAATGACATTTGATTTGTAGAATTGTATGAATATAAATTTTTTGATGCCTCACTTATTTTACCCAAATTTAGTATCATTAAATATATATTAACAATTAATACATATTAAATACACATGGACTACCATTTATTGTTTTTCTACCTGTCAAATAATTTTATGAATCCTCCAGCAAAAGTGTGATCAGAATTAATATATCGTGGTGTTCATCAATACTTTGTTATATACTGTAAATGCTATTTTAGTCGTTTTTGTTTTTATTCTGCAGAAAAAAGCATTGTGTAAGTAGCAAAATTTCTTAAATAATTGAATTCATGTAAATCATTTCAGTCACTAAAGGTAGAATTAATAAAAACAGTACTAGTGAATAGGTCCTGTTAACTTATTAAGTAAATTTAATAGCTTTGTATTAAATGACACGCTAATTATTGCTATTTAGCCATAATGTTAATTATAATTGTTACACACATATATTTACCGTATATAATTAATTATCATCTATATTAAGTTAATATCGATATACATAGTAAAAGACTTTAGAAGTGGTAGGTAGTTTATATTACATAATATTATTATGATGTCATATTATTGCCTATATTTTATTCATGTAAATATATTAAATTTTACGTTTAAATTACGATTACAGATAAATATTTTTTTAGAATTGCTAGCAATTCGTAAGCACCAAACATCATTGAAATATTAAATATTAGGTGTCTATAGGACTATTTTGGCTTACGGTTTTACTTTTAGCCCTTTCTTATATTAACTTAATTTTCATACATGTTAAAATAAAATTGTGATGAATTAGATTTGCTCTAGAATAGCTGATTTTATTCATCTTGAACATCGAGTCATCGGCCACTGACAACATCCATGGAAACAACTTACATAATACTCACCATTCCCTAATTGTATTCCGCGTTGTGGTATAATGGATAGCAAAAACATAATTAAATTTGATAAGAAATCCTTTAACATAAGTACATTGTTATCCAATTGGTTATGTCAAGATACCTTTAGTAGTAAACTGTAAGCATGTTTGCAATTAATTTCTAATCAAATATTGTTGTCAACATATTTATATAATTTATCTATTCAAACAAATATGCTCATAGTTACGCAGTTTTGTAGCAAAATTCCAATATATATCAAATTAAAGGCCTTTCAGTTATCTCATGTACCAGCACGTATATATATTCAGTATCTTTATTAAAAGGGTAGTGATGATTTATCTGTCTTTAATATACATAATTTAGGACAGTTGATCTTTTGGAAGTTATTTTAGTAATTGAATTGTTTGGTAATAAAAAGAAAAATATAATTTTTAATTGGTATTTCTTTTTAAATACGCTGGTAAATAAAGTTTTCTACATTTTTAAACAATCGGGATCCGAGTTATAAAAAGATTCAATATTTGATGCACGCCTCATTTTATACTTTTTTTACGCGATTTTTTTTTCAATAAAACCTCCAATGTAACATACTTCGAGTTTTTAAGAATGAAACTTATTCATTAAGGTTAGGAATCATAATTGGTTAAATTATTCAGTTACTTCTGGATAAGTCAAAATATTTTCTAAATAATATGAACGCGAAAAGTCTGGAAGCCTTCTAACACAAATACCCGACAGAGGGTCGATTTTATTATATAATGGTAATATAAAACTGTCATTCTGTATTTGAAAGTTCATAATGCAAACATATTCTCTTTAAACCTACAGCCATAGTTTAATTATTAGAACTATTTATTATCAGTAGTTGTTTATCGACTAACGGCGGTCGGTGCAAACTCCATTTGAATTTCACACGCATATACTCACAAGACACCGCTTATCGGAAGCAGAATCATCGATATATGTATTCTTAAACAGTATAAATATTTGGCGAATTCAATTTAAGACTGCAATTTGTAAATTTTTATCTTGCACTTGCAATCAGGATGAAGAGCTCGATGGCCGTTTGGTCGGGTTTGTATTTTACACTGCCGTTATTTCCACTAATTTATTTTGATTACTTATGAAACTTTTAGTCAATTTGTGATTTATTTTACTATTGCTTGATATTACGACCCCGTCAATTTACCTGATGCGATAGGGATAACTGATATATAATCAGACAAATGATCTTTCATAAGGAATTTCTATTTCACACATGGTGTATTTGCCCTTTTTCAAGCAGTGAGAATAATTGTCAATCAAGCACTGAAAAAATTAAGCTTTAGCTCATACTACGATTAGCTATGATTAGATTATGGTTGAAGAAGGCATAGTACCGTAGCGAGGTAAATGAGTGTTTAAGAATACAATTTGTGTAAAATTATAAATAATAACGTGTTGTTCATTACAATGTGGGTTCTACTTTTATGCATTATCGAAATAAACTACTGCCGACGATTGATTTGTTGATTTTCCTGTATTTGGGATAAATGCAACTCTGGTAGTTCTTTCTTATCTTTAAGTGTTATAATTTTACAAACATCACGATAACACCTGTATACATATTATATATGCAGAGAGAAATCACAATTAACAGAGAATTTAAAAATTCGATTGAAGTGATATGTCGGAATAATTTCTAAAACTCATTCTTTGAATAATTAAAATGTTCGATTTCCGAAGAAAACTAAAACTGGATTTGTAAGTAACTCGTGAGCCGAATAGTACAAAAATATATGGTATGTATACATATGTGTATTCGAGAATCTAAAATTAAGTATCAATTATTAGCTTGGATCGTCTTCATCTAAGAAAACTCAAATGACTCCATGAAAGGTCCACAGAAAGAGTGGTAGAGATATAAAAAAAATGCTAACTCTAACGAATAACAATTTTTAGCTAATCTGGGCAAAAAATATTTACAAAACCATTGCCGTGTGCCATCTCATGCTTTAAGAAAAGATGTGTACAAGTATTTGCACGTGCAAATTTTTCAATATACCCCTAAAAGTATTTGCAACAATACTACACATTATGTGTGATGAATGTTCAAATTCTAGAAAATAATGTTATCTTGCTTTAATATATATAAATTAAAATGTGGTATTTATAAAGTTCAAATTTTTTTTCATATTCTTATAATAACGGATGATGTTTTAATATATTATAATTTTACCATTCCTTCAAAGTCATCTTTTAAGATTCGATATAAATTTGGCGGCATGATAATTTGTATTGGTAAAGTCAAAAGAAGTCCAGAAATATTGAACACAAACTTAAAAGGGGATATGTTTAGTCGTGCAATCATTTAGTTAACGATTATTATATGAACGCCAGTTGGCCTAATATTTTTCTGTGAATTACATAAGGCCAACTTACCCATTTCATGACGTACTAAATTTGATTGAATAACAATTATCTATACAAATTTATTCCTCTGAAAACTTTCTGTGAAAGTTTCCAAGGATTTAATTTTTCAATAAAAAAATGATTCTTACATTCCTGCATTAATTATTTTACGTACGTCGACAGAACTAAACTAAAGCACATGTTTTTAAATTTGCAATACTTCTTTTATTATTGGGTAGCTTTGAAAACAAACTTTTAAATTATGTATGTGGGTGTGTCCATTGCTTATTCGAAAAAAATGATTTTAATTTGTTTGTGAGAATCGATATTGAAATAGCTTAAATTATGTATGAAATGTTCATCAATTTAGAATACCTAATACTTGAAAACATAAAAGTATTTTATTAACAATGAGAAAATTATTTTATTTCTGTCGAATAGCATTTTTATTATTCATACTTAAAAATATATGGTACTATATGGTAATTTTACACCGAAAGTCGATTCTCAATTATTTATAGCTAATATATTTTCGGTTGCTACATATTACAACTTTTATATTAAATTTAAAATTGTTGTGGAAAAATATCAAATTTGAAAAAAACATTTTTTTTTAGAGATTTTAGATTATTTACATATTTATTTAGAAAAATATTGTCACTTGACCTCTAGATATTATGAGAAAGATTCATATAAGTTAATTTAAAACAAACAAATAGCCCCTGCGTGATGGTATAATCCAAAGAGACAAAAGCAAACGAGGATTGAATCAAACCTCATCCGAACTTGTTGTAATAACAGAGACATCTATGTACAGCGTAGCGACTTAGACGTAATATCGTAATAGTATTATTTTTGTTATCTAATTCGGTCTACGACGTCTCTAGACGTATTGATTAAACTAAAAATGTTCTATTAGAAAGATGAACAAAAGTACTAATACATAATAACAGACCACAATAAAAATGGCTAAAGTTCATAAGACAATAATGCTAAATTATTTAAAGATACATTATACCACTGTTGTCTCTATCCATGTCATTTTTGACAAATTTCAATATATTTTTGATTTCACACTTGAATTAGACAGTATATTTGAAAATGATTGATACATCGCATAATTTTATATGGTGTTTCAAACTTGTTCAACTACAAACCCTTTGGCGTAATTTGTCCGCCATCACTTACTTATGTTGTTCAAAACCATGCAATATTGCGAATAGTATTAGTATTAGAAACAAATAAAACTATTCATATAAATATATTTTAGGCACCTTTCTTTCGAACGAATCTTTATCTTAACTGGCTTATAACATTGAAAGCTAAGCAATACAATATTGAGTATTGGTTTTTATAAGAATTTTCAAAGCCAGTCACTGTCATTATTTTGCTATTCATATTCAATACTGAAGATATGGATCGACATGACTCATAATAAGACTAATTATTTTACTCATAAGGTGTGCCACACTAATTTATTTTCGCATAACAATATAACATTATTACATTAGTTATATTAAAAGTATGATATCTTGTAGGCATTACATTTAAATTACATACCGGAAATCGAAAAGAAGCCGTTATGGGCTCAAATAATAGATGAATAAATATTGTAATATCATAAAATAAATATGCTTTGTTACAAAAGTCCTTCTTGTAATGTTCGCTTATGGTGATTGGCAAATTCTTTCGACTTATTTTTAGAACTAAATATTATATTGGGATTTATTCATACTGGACAGTGAATTAAATATTAATTTGTATATGCCGCTTTACAATATAGATTTTAACTTGCATTAATATGATGATTAGTGAAGACTTAATTTATATGATCTTACGATAATGTCTGCCAAATTTTTTCAGGTTCAGAATCATTCGATAGACATAAATATAGTTCAATTGACATACATACCACCTGAAGACACCAAAAGGCAAAACCTGGTTCGCAAATATCGTTCCATATGAACGTGTAAAAAATTAATGAAGTGTTAATTGAATATTGTCTATTAACTTGGACGAAACGTTTTTTTGTATGCCAATCTTGGAATGAATACCATTTTCGTGACAAATTGTGTCATTAAAAAAATCACGTGGTGCCGTGTAAATTTAAACGCGTCGCTTTTAATTACGCAATCGTGCGGATCACGTCCGCGAAGAGGTAATGAGATTTTTGTTTTCGACCTTATATAAAAGTACAAACAATCGTATTTTTTTGCCAGCGATGGATTTTGCTAAAAATTGCAGGCAATTAAAACGAATCATCACGACGTGATTATGAATCATGTTCCAGTACAGTTTTTCTTTTAATTTTTGAAGTCTACATCTTCGGTTAAACAGATCTCTATAGTAAATAAACCATCGAAGGTGTACTAAATTAACAGATATTTTATTGTGTTGTATGCAATAATGCCGTTTTATTAAATATTGTTTTTAAAAAAGTTAATAGTCATCTAAAGTGCCTAGTAAAATAATCATTATTTAAGGAGAAACAATCTGTGATAAACTAAATATCCCCAAATCTTTTACTAGTTTATCGAATCAGAATGAATGCATGCAAGTTACGTCTATGTTCTTACCCCGCATAACTCTTTACGCCCTTCGTACAATGCTTCTACTTCTTACTATACAATAAATTTCCACAAAACTCGCACCACTGCGTTTTCTCGAAATGAAAACAAAAAAAGAATTTTCCCGCTCGGCGCGTCCTCATCTCTGTGCCCCCTTCCAGAACATACTCCCTCTTAGACATTATTCTTAAACACATGCAAAGTCTTCTAGATTTTTGGCTTCGCTCCTTGCGGCGTGTATCACTCTTTCTAATTGCACCCCGCCCCCCTCGCCGTCCGCAATTTAACCACCCTTTACCCCCCCGCAGCAATACACCCCACATAAGAACACTCGCAATACTTTGCATACGATTCTTTTTTGCTCGGACACCATAACATATCAGACAAGGACGCCAAACCGAAGAAATTGCAATCGGGCACAATAAAATACCCTTCTGTCCCTTTCACCCCGTACTGAGTCAGTAGGGGATGGAAAACGGCGGGTATGTGTTTTAGCGTCGCGGCCGTCGGGGCGCTTGCGTCTTTGTCTAATCGGATTCATTAACGTTGGATCCGGGAATTATGCGTCCATTGCCAGTCCGTGGAAGGCTTCGTCAGATGCACCGCGGCCGCCGCGCTGGCTGCACGTGTTCAATTTTCAACCCCCGACGACGCGAATTTTTGCCGCTTTGGTAATACGCTCGAACGACGCAGCTGTCAAAATTACCGCCGAAAGTTTGACGTTTCCCGCGCTTTGGCGATCGCCTACCGGTTCGAGATAATTTTTATTTACACCGATTTCGAATTTTTAATTCAACAACAATTATTTTCTAACTTTTAACGGATATCGGAAGTGCTGAAACATATCCGCATGCTTATAAATTTAAAAATATAATATTTCAATCAAATAAAAATCATAAATACAACAAAAAATTGTATACTATAAAATACAATTTTACCTCCGCAAACAATGCAATTGTCAATACAATAAACTTTCATGCAAATATTATCGTTATAACATTTATTAAATTTCACCAAAATACCACGATAATTATCTGATATACCGATAGCAGGTTTTTAAAAGTGATATTAAATTATTCCTGAAAGACTTTTCTGGTGATTTTTTTTTTATTTACCAATAACTGTCATATATTTATATGGAAAAAAACTTAGAGTTTTTAACTGGCTATATCAAATGAGATTGTCATTTTTAATAGTTGTGAATATTAATTAAATTTAATAAAAGTGAACAGAATACATTTTTAATCCGTTCTTAGGCATTAAACACCATACTGAAAATTATAAAAGATCAATTTTGGCACCGGTCGCTGCCCACAGTAAATAATATCCATAAAATCGTGTTCCACGTAAACACCAATCTGATTTGAATCTGTTAATCACAGTAAAAAAAAACTAAATTTGTGGCATTTTTTAAACCTAATTGTTCGTGAATTGACTCTATTGTAAAACACGACTTTTATTTTATATGCGACAATTTACATAATAAGCACGAATATTTTTTATACACTGTTATATTATATTAGACTTTGTGAACATTTTGGTGACTCAGATTTTTAATTTGTGTTGCAGTGGTCGTGTGGATCCTGTCTTTGACGGTAATGCGCGTTGGCGCCCGCCGCCTTCTCCGCTAGGGCCGCCATCATGGCCCATCCGGAGGAGCACTACAGCCTCCGATGGAACAACCATCAACACCACCTCCTGAGGGCGTTCGCCGCCTTGCTCAGGGCGGAAGCTCTCGTCGACGTGACTCTGGTTTGCGCCGAAGGGCGAGTGCGCGCACACAAAGTGGTACTCAGCGCTTGCTCTCCCTTCTTCAGGAGAATATTCTCCGAAAATCCCTGCAAACACCCTGTCATCGTACTCAAAGACTTTCATGGATGGGAAGTGCAGGCCGTCGTAGATTTTATGTACAGAGGTGAAATCAGTGTTGCGCAAGAACAATTGAAGATGATCATCAAAGCAGGCGAAGCCCTGCAAGTGAGAGGACTTGTAGAACAAGAAGCGACGACGGGTGAGAGGGAGATGGGAAGCTTAGAAGACGACGAAGAGACGCCGTCTCCGGAGCCGGCGCTATCTTCAGACGGTGCTGAAGAAGTTGTGGGAGCAAATTTACCAGTAAATCCCTTAGCGGGAAGGCCAGAACCATGCTGTTCTCCTCTGCCTAGAAGGAAACAGGCCCGGCCGAGGAGGCGTTCTGGTGAGGGACCTCAAGATTTGTCGTTAGGGGGCGTGAGACGGTCCAGTCCGCCGCGGGAGCTGGCGGGGCCGACGCTAAAGGACATCCGTCATCGACCGGCGATGAAAATGGAAACTGAAGAAGTGAGGCATAGTCCTGAGCTGCTACCTCCTAGACTGCCGCCGCCAGACGCGAATCCCTTTTCGCACGCTCCTTCTGTCTCTGCGATGGCTCTTACACCTCCACACAGTAAGTTTTTACAACTAACGTATTTATTTGCTTTATTTTTAATCATAACAATCATACAGAAGTTTTCAGATATGGTAGAAATACCTATTATATTACAAAATCTTCAAAGTGAATAAAAATACGCTCCCGTAGGTTTGCAGAAGTATTTTTATCTATCTCCAACAAATAATAGTACAGCTTCTAGTGCTACGTTATAATGTTTCAAATAGATTTGAATAAAATTTAGCTTGGTTCGTATTTTACGTTAAATTTTTTTTTTTTTCCCCAGTGTTTTTTTATCCTATATTCTAAATGTAAAAATAGAATTCTGTATTTTGAAATTTACTAATCACACAATTGGTCAATCTTTAATTTATCAAATAAAAATTACATTCCAACACCAAACGCAAAAAAAGAAAACTTCTTGTCAATAAAATCCCCGCTCCATCGTTTGACATCACGGTTAAACTTCTGGTATACCCAGCACCCGTTAAAAAAGTTTTTTATAATTTTGAAAACAACAAGTTTTATCTTGAGCATTTTCCATCGTGGGAGTGAAATTAGGGCTTCCGAAATTCCGATAATATACATTCATTCATTCATTTATTTTAGAATTAAGGTTGGTCATTATCCTATTTATTAATCAGTAAATTACAGGTCCAATAAAGGTCAAATTATACACTATTAGTATAGATTTATATTAATATTCTTGTAAGTGTTAGTTGTTAATGATTTTTTTAAGCCAATGACACCGTTCAAAGGATAAATTCGGATTAGAATAGAATAGAATAGAATTCGAATCCGCCACAAAAAAATGCTGAACACTGTGATTGAGTGCAAGGTATATTTCACGCATGTTTCCCGTCGCCCTTTTGGTCTTAGCTCCCTGAATCGAATTATATATAGATACAAATATTTACATACTGCAAAATTGTCATAGTAAGTCAACGCGGCAGGCTCTGCTCTAGAGTACTTAATAAGGATGAAAATAATTAGTGCAGCTTTTCAGATGCTCTGCTTATATTGAGCGTACTTATAAATACAATATGAATTTAAATCTTTCGGTCCCCATCAAATTTAATGGCGAGCATCACCGATTCAAAAGTCATACGGTGCAAATAGCGAAAACCACTTTTTTGCTATGATTATTTTAATGAGACATATCTTCGAGTTATTATTATACATACAAGTGTGTGTTCGTGTATATTCTACCTGCGTATGTACTCACCTATCGCTTTTTCAATTACATGATTCTCCTAATCGGCACTGCATTGTTTACCACTCCCTTTCACTTATAAACGAAAAACTGCCAAAGTTGAGCACAAAACGACGACTTCATTTAAGAAATATATCGCATACGATAATAATTTTTATTCAATATTTATTCTACACTCAAAAATCACAGACACTCAAAAATATTTATGTTCACCCCAATCGTGTTTACCTTTTATCTAAATTATCGTGTATGATAAATATTTGGTAATTCGGCTTAGTTTTTGTTAGTAAATCCCAAACATGATAAAATTAATATCTTTGACATAATCGCAAGCATATTTCCACAACATGAAGTGATCTTTAATCTTCGAACCGAAATGCTTTCCAATTTATTCAATCAATCTTGAACTAAAGTATAATAATATAAATATCGATGCTTTCAGACTATAGTAATCTATCTATTTGTGCTTCTTTTGTATTTTTATGTATGTTTGTAGGCTAGAATAACTAAATTTATTTAAGAATAATATACGTATCTATTGTTTCACCGTATCAGATATTATGCAAATCATATGTTAATTCAATGGCTTGCGTGTCGGTTGTTTAAAAATTTAAATAATATTCTTTTCGATATTTTTCCCGTTCATCAATCACTTCGCTAAAATCTTCATAAATATAATTTATTTACATACACATATGCGTTTAATTAGAATGTTTAATGGCCTCAATTAATTTGATGCACTTGTATTTATTCCCAACAGTCTAACAAGTATTAATATCTATATAGCGAATGCATGTATTTCTGAGTTCACCTCTTGTAAATCATCCTTACAACATCTCAGTCCTTTATAATTTACGATATAACGGCCTTGCATGCTATTTCGACCGCGTTCATACACCTATCTCCATGTTTAATATTACATTATTTAGCTTTTGTAGATCGATTCGATGAAGATAGATCGTAGATGAATAAAAGTTCGTCCTTCAAGAAAAAAATAGTTGGTAAAATTAATACAAAAGATAACCACACTATAAAGACCGATAAGCGTGTGTAATATTTTCGATATAAAGTGTGCACTTTGCGTTCCAAAAATTTAGCTACAATGATTTAAGTATAATAAATAATTCTGTTTTATTGTATATCCTACTTAATATTCTACCACTGGCTTTTCTTTATACTTACTATACATACACTCGTGGAATATT
>JAGVSQ010005617.1:0-17451 GCA_022683975.1 Rhyacophila evoluta
TAACAGTGATCTCACATATGGAAGTTTACCAGTTTTAAATAATTTAGAATTATATATTGTCTTTTTATGATATTGGAAAAGTAAAATATTTTATACCAAACACCCTGGCTGAATTATGTGTATACTATAAGTATATTATATAGTATAAATATAATATCCGAAAGAAATATACGATCGATCGTTCAATCAAATTTTAACTATCGGTGATTTATATGATACCCCTCTCCCCTTTTGAAAAGTATTTTCTTGACGTTAAAAATTTCAATACACTTATTTAATTCATTAAACTGAAATTCTATCAATTCTGCCCCCATTCATTAATTTATATTGTTAATAATGTATGTATATGTTTGATGTTAGAACTTAGCCACGCTCATCGACCCCAATTTGCAAATACCATATGTATTGTATCTTAACAATATTAAACTAAGTATAATATTGTGAGCCACTTTCCGATACTAGTTATTCTTAACTGAACTGAAACTACTTGAAAACTAAACAAATATTCGAAGGCATGCGACTAAATCCATTTAGTCTTCTTAGGCCGCGTCCAGGCTGGGCCAAAAACAAGCGAACGAAGGCTTAAAACAGTACAAAATAAGCGTTCGTTCGCTTATTCATTGCTCAACCTGGACGCACCCTTATAGTTATTCGTGCGAAGTCGTGTTACTTTACGTATTATTTATTATAACATAAATATTAGAAAGAAATAGTAATATGGAGGTTGAACAACGTGTGTAAATAGAGACAAAAATTGTGAAATATCAGTCAAAATATGTACGATATTTCTTACATATACCTATTTAAAAAGATATATTTATAATGTCGTATCATTTCGTATTTGTAATTCTTGCCTTCCAGAAACAAACTCTGTTGTCAAGTGTAATTAGTTTTCGTACGGTGCATTCCTGTCTTCATCCAATGCAATATTATAACCATGTCCGTGAATTCAATATTACCCGATGTGTACGATGTGAACGAAAAGCGATTTATTGTTTCGGTGGAGATATTGATCTCACGTAGCGAAAAGGTGCGCAACAAAAATGGCGACGCGTCGGTGCGCTATTTTGATCCGCTTCGGCGCTCATTGTGGTCAGGCAGTACCGCCAGAAGCGACGCAATACCATATTATTACTTAATTATTGCCGCGACAGTGCATTGTCCTAGAAATATTATTTTTAAAAATAATGCAAACGAATACTATCATTTTATATATTTAAACACAACGACGGATAGTCCCATTTCAAGACAAATATTTTTCGGTTAAATCAAATATTGTCGGTTCCATCGTTTTCAACATTTTTTTTATATTCACTGATCAGGAAAGATTTTTTCAAAAACAGATTGTTAATCCATATGTTCGTGACAATGAATAAATCAATTAAAATAATAAAGAAATAAATTGCATTTATATACTTATTCAAATATTATTTATATATCTTGAGACTTTTGGGTGCGTGATTACGTAATCATTCGTAATCTTAATATTAATTAAAACGGTCACAAAATTCGTTTCTAAAGCTGAAAATGGCTGCCGTGCTTTCAGTTGGACAGTGCTAGCTAATTTCAGGGATACTAATATAAAATAATAAAATTAGGCAAATAAAAAATAATTTAAATACTGACATTAAAAGTACCAGTTGAAATAATTTAGATATTCGTTTTTCGTTTTAAGAAACACATTTATTATTCTCAAAAATGCACTTTTCTGATACTAGTTTTTAGTTTATGTTTTTATTTGCAATTTAATTCATTGGCCAATGACTGTAATCCCTTTAGCGGTATTTTTCTTCTGTAATAAATGGCCTACATAAAAAAAAATTCCACGTATAATGAAGAATGCATAATGATTAAAATGTCCATGTGCTATGCCTAATTTGTAGATTATTTTACAAATCGATTTTTATTATGTTCCGTTTCATTATACGACCATACCCTTTTAGAGAGTAATAAATACATATAAGTGCGATAACTAAACGTGTTTTTCACTTCCCATCTCTAAGATCACAATTCGCCCAATAAATCTGGCACTCAATCCAAACATACAATAACGACTTTAATATTTTGTTAGAATAGAATAACAAAATGTATTTGTCTGTCTGTTAATTCAGTGTATTTGAAGATATCCATCCTCCATCAGTCTAAATAAGCACTAAGAAGACTAATATAACGTTTATTTAATATGTAGGACTTTTATATCCATTCTAAATTTTTACTTTGGTTTATGTTATATTATATATATGTATATAACATTTTTTTAAATGTCAACACTAAACACTTTTTGTACCAATTACTTTTCAAACGTTCAACTCCAAGGCACTACGTGAATAAACTTTTGCTTATTATTCACAAAATCAAAATAATTTATTAAATTCGTCACTCGCTAGTGTTAGACAAAATTTGCTGTTGCGTGTTTATTGTAAAATATTTTACTAAAATAATACTATATGTGGCTCTATATAAATAAAATTTAAATTTTTACCAAAAAAATAAAAACATAACAACCTGACACTTGATATCTTCACGTTCTAATGTCTAGATAAGGGTTATAAAATATCACCGAAACTTGCGAATTGTTAGGTTTTTCAATCCGGCCGTACAAACTGTTTATTCAATTTCTGCAAAAATATACGTAAATTTTTATAAAAATTTTATTTTAATTTATCAATCTTTAATTGTTTTTTTTTTTTTTGAGAATATTAGTTGAAATCAATTTGGTAGTAAGATTGTTCATTTTGACGAATTATCTGAAAATTGGCGTCCACCGTGGATGCTATTACTTGTTTAAATACATATTTTGGAATTCGGCAAGACATACTCATGACAGCGTAAAATATAACATCATAAACATCTAATTTCGAAACATAAAACAGCTAACGCAATCATTTATATTTTTTGAAGTACGAGTTAACCAAAATGATAAGCAAGACAATTTTGAATTGATTTAATAAAACATAATATGATAGAATTTTATTATTCTTTTAGTTTATAAAACAATAATATAACCATTCCGATTTCAGATATTACCAATTCAATCTATAATCGCGGAAGTTATTTTAAATAAAAAACCAATCGTTGAGAAAACAGTAATTAGTTCCTGAAGCCCGGGGGGTTTTTTTTGTATTCCGACACTCAACACACTTACAAATATTTTGTGATTTGAAGAATAGCATTTCACTTTGGCTCCGAACAATACTTTTATATGGATCCATTTGAAATATTCCAGTGACCCGATTTTATATACAGCGCACTCTCGATTATCCGTGCCTGAAAAACTATTAAATGTAATATATTTTTTAATTCATTCAAAAAAAATAATTTTCAACCATTTTAATATCCATGGATCTTCCAAAGGATCAAAGCGCTTTTAACACTTTAACATCAGAAGACCATTACAAACTTAAACTCCCAAGTGAAGAAGATGCTACCGATTCTTATTGGTCACAATTCGACAATGATTTTTTTAAACTGGACTATGTCGACCGAAGGGCATTCAATTATAACGATATTCTTAGAAAAATTCGTACTGATATTCGAAAATTGTTAATAGACTCTCAAAAATTATAAAAATGATAATTGCATTTAAAAATTAAACACAAATTGATAGTTCGGATTATCCGTGCTCTTCAACTATCCGGACCCTTTCTTCCCGGCATTAATTAACATGAATAACAGAGAGTACACTGTACGTAACATAATTTAATCTTTTAAAAAATATACACTACAACTAAATATTCGAAAATATTTTATTTTATGGATGTTATATTAATTTTAAATAATTATTTTTATAAACTTTGAAAGGATTTTTTGTATCAAATTTCACTCTTTACTATCGTAATTTTCATGAGTTAGAAATTAAATTAAATTGTAGTTTATCAAATTAGCATCGCAAAAATTAATACGAACAATTACAAATATTATGATGATTTGACACTTTTTTAAATATTGGCTTACACGAGTGAGATGAATGACGTTTACCGAAATCCATACAATACTACTAACGTAATAGACGTAATATAATAGATTATATTATACTACAGCATACAATTTTAACGTTCTTATATTTCTTACTTAATTTTTTTAAGAGGTTAACCTTTTTTATGTAATTAATCTTGTGTTAAGGAAAAAATAAATCATTAATATGGCAGCACTTCGGACTGCCAAATTATAAATTATCGTCTTCATAAAAATATCAAAGCGCGCACGTAATGTATTATATTTGAACTTATTCATTCAGAAAGAAGTCGATTCAAAAGTCACTTCATCTTAACATGATGATTTTCTTATAATGATCATAGTATCGCCAACAAACGTTTGGCCATTGGGATTGGCAATATGTTTCTCTCTCCCAGTCTCCATTATTGGGGAATATATACATAATAATTATTAATCATATACTCGATACGAAAACTTTTAGTTTCACTGCAGAGTAATGATAATAATATATGCGTTTCAGTTTTATTATAGTTTCACAGCCGAATAATGATTATAAATGTGTTTCAGTCAGTTTAAACATTCATTGTGACTTTTCAAAAACATTTTTCAGAAATTTCAAACGATCGTTGTGCTGCTAAAGATGCAGCAGAAGATGTTCAACTTGCCGCCTTTGCGAGAACTTGTTACGAATTTAACATTGCCAAAGGAGAATCTTTTGAAGAAGCCAGAAAACACTGCATCAAACAAGGCGGAGATTTGGTGCATGGGTTTCAGGTAATCTCAAAAAATATTATGTTTGTATTTGTAATATATATATTCTATTAAATAATTATTTACTCTTTTACCAAAAAATTACTTAAGTTCAATAACAGATTATATTGATGAATAGAAGGGAATATTCATGAATTGAATTAGTAACTGACTTGGATATATCAAATTATTTTTACTAATATTTTTCATGATAATTTCAGGGTGCTACATCCAGTTTTCTCCTACAAGAGCTTGAAAGAAGAAAATCACAACTTAAAACCCAGTTAGTTTGGATTGGAGCCCAGAAGGATCCCGAAAAAACAGCCAGAACCTGGAAATGGGTGAACGGTAATATTTAATATTTTGCATTCCGTTTTCCATAAAATTCATTTCAATTTATCTGTATATTGTTGATATCAAAATATATTTTGCAAAACACAAAAAATGAAATTATTTCCAAAAAGTTCTCAGATTTTATGGTAACTTTACACTACTTTAAGTGTTTGATAACATTGTTATGCCTAATCTGGGATATGAGCTGCGTCACAAAAATACTGTAAAACTTGCAAATAATATTCTTTATGCCAAAATAAGCAACAGGAGTTATATTTTATTTCATTACAGCCTTTATTTTCTCAAATTCTTTGTGTACAAAATTCTTGTGAATATTTTGATATACAAAACATTTTCATTACTAACTTTAATAAAAAACCATTATAGAATTATATTATTATTGTAATTTAATCAAATGTGCCATGTATGTCATAAATAAATGTTCAAATTATTATTCAATTACCAACCCATAAAGGAGTATGAATTTAGTATTACATCCAATGTCATTTGACAACACTAACAACGAAAACTAGTATTTCTTGTTTAAATATAGATCGTTTCAATGACTATCGGATAATTCTGAAGACATTTTCGAAAAAGTTAGAGCATCATCATATGTAATAATCGACGTGTATCAACATAAAATACACTGAAAAAACCCACTTTTGAAAGGGTTAATATATTAAACCACGACTTGAGGTATTCTAAAATTTTAAATCATAAGATTGAAGCATTTTTTTATGATTTCAGGTGAAACTGTTACAAAACCAGCTTGGGGAAAAGATCAGCCCAACAATTACAATGGTGAACAAAACTGCGCTGTACTCGATGGAGGACGGTCGTGGTTCTGGAATGATGTAGGATGCAATCTTGATTATTTGAACTGGATTTGCCAACGTTGTGAGTGCTATTCTTACTTTGATTATGTAACATGATATATACAATCTAGTTACATACCCATAGTGAATTTATCATCTACCAATACTAACAACAAATTATGAATATCTAATATTTATTTCTGCAATATTGCAAACATTCTTAACATGACTTATTGCGCGATTTCCTTATCCTATATTGATTGCACATCCTGCCACTATTCATATTGTTTTACAAATACTACGTTGAGTATAATCATTTCTAATTTCTACACATGCCTGCATTAGTATTATAAAAGACAGGAGGTGAATAATTTTGTCTCGTCCACATACTGCTTACCCTGGAACTTTTTCTGGTTTTTACGATTTATTTTGGTATATTTTCCATAATAGAAGAAACTAACTAAACCTAAACTACCATTTGCTTATCAAATGAAAAAAATACTCTCCCTGAGGTGTAAAGTTCTGTTCGAATCATGAATAAGAAAAAACCCAATTTATAACCTATTAAAATACTTATAAACAGTTTAAAATGTTTTTTAGTCATATAATAAAATTGTAGTATTTAAAATACAAATCAATTGCTTTACATTAATTACTTGCATTAATATTAGTAAAGGTACCTTATAAAATACCATTTAAAGATATAAAATAAAAATCTTAAATCATATTTTGCATACACTTAAAATGATGTTCTCGTTCATATGAAAACATCATTTCAAGGTTTGAGTTCAAGGTTTTCAAGGTAGGTATGTAAGTGATATTCTAAAGAGCCTTAATAACCATCATTTTAGTTACATTTTGGTTCAGTGAACAACTTTTAGTCATGCGAAATTTTTGCATCAATTTTGTTTTTCATTATTCCTCAACTGACTATTATTTAAACATGTAACGCTCTATGAACATAGAATTTAGTAGCCGTCAGTGAAAGCATATATCATAATATCATAAATTATACAAATTTCCGCATACCTACCTGCCTGTATCTATATGAGAATCTGCCATTTATTACTGCAAGTTTTTGAATATTTATCTTGCAACAATTATTTATTACATTTTTAACCAAAAAAATTCTCTCATTCTTAATAAGAAAGAATTTTTTCGTATCGCATAATTGTTTAATAATAAATAAATATTATACATTAGATGACAATACGTTGCTAGTAAATATTCTCCGTTTTTTTAGTTTTTTGCTGCGAAATTATTATAACTATGACTACTTAATATTTAAGATTCTTATGTTGCCTTTCTTATATATTTAAATCTATTTGGTTATAAAAAAAATACTTTCAAGTATAAATGTGCTCACATGCTTATTCTGACGGTTAATAGTACTAAACTTGCGCGACTAACACAACTAACACCACACTCACAACGCTATTTAAACTATGGCATTTGTAAGACGCGCGAACTCTTGAAGCATAATCAATTCTAACTTGCAGCTCCAAACACTTGTGGCAGTCCTGACAAACAACTCAACTCGACCATTGATGGCAAAAACCATGCAATTGGAGCACAGATCAAGTACAAATGTCCTCTGGGACATATGCTGCTGGGAGAAGATCAAAGAGTCTGCAGTGAAGATGGATTCTGGACAGGATTTGCACCATCTTGCAAATGTAATGATTTAAAAAAAAATACATATCCGTTAAAAAATAATTTACACATTAAACTGTAACATTTTTATTTCATGTCTCATCATGATGGCTTAAAAAGATTACACATTAATGTTATGTACGAGTAGATACATCAAAAGATTAATTGCAAAATATTATACTTAGTCATTAAGAAACGGTTATTAGAAACCAAATTTATAAGTACTTTGTATCAAAAATAAAATACATTTAGTGTAACAATTATCCCAAATAACATATTATGGTATTTAATTAGTCAATTCATAGAACATAATAGTTATACAGTCCACAGTCTTGCAGAAAATAATCCAATGTACATATTTATTTTTCTTCAGTAAAATAATTTCACCCTTTCTTATACATTCAACCAGAAAGTTTCAAAAATATGTGACATTATAAATTCAAATATGAAAGGTTCGATGCATTTATTAAATATAATATTTATATACTCAATTGATTCTTTTGTATTTTAAAACTTGCCTAAACCCCTTTACCCCTTACCTGATAAAAATGCTAGTTGAATCATGAATCAAATTAACTCTATTATTATCATTACAATTACAGATGTTGACTGCGGCACGTTGCAGAGTATTGAAAACGGCCTGGTCAAATTTCCAGAGAACCGTACAACTCATGGTGCAATAGCTATGTACTCATGCAAGCAAAACTACACATTGATTGGTGAAAAAGAACGCAAATGTGCTGACAATGGAAAATGGGAGAAAGAAGCTGCAAAATGTCTCTTTGATTGGTGTCCAGAACCACCTCAGGTTTCTGGAGCTACTGTTACCGTTGATGGACGCAAAACTGGGTCAATTGCATCATACGAATGCCATTCTGGCTTTATACTTTTCGGACAACCGGTGAACATTTTGATTTATTAAAATCATGTTTCGTAGATGTTGTTACAATTGCATTCATTATAAAACAGCTTTATTGTGTCTTTAACCAATTTTTATATCATTAATGTTATCACTAAGTCATTATTTACTGTTTTTCAGACTGTCGAATGTTCTCTTGGTGGCACTTGGTCCAGCACTCCTCCATCTTGCAAGTACGTCGACTGTGGCAGACCAGCTCATATTGATCATGGCGTACTTAATTTAGTCAATGGAACTACAACGTATGGCAGTTTAGCCCAATATGCTTGCGAACAAGACCATTGGTTCTTGACCGGCGTAGCTGAAATTCTCACTTGTAACAGAGATGGAAAATGGTCTCATGACACTCCTTCCTGCGAATGTAAGACAAGTATTGATATAACAGAATTATGCATTTATAGGCTTAAAGAAATTTTGATGCGATCAACCTTTTCTTTACTTAATTATATTGGATGGCACTTTTTTTAAAAAGTAAAACGTCTCTAATATTTATGTGTAAATTGTGTAAAAAAAAGTTTTAGACCTGTGTGGTTTCTTAAATCTGTTAAGAAAACTATTACTTATATATATTTATACCACGTTCGCTCCCAAAGTGGAGCATATAGATTTCGGCAATGTGAAGACGTCTTGACAGATTATTTTCACGAGAATTGTTTGTCAGACAATTGCTCAACCCAATAGGCACCCGGTTCTGCACCTTTAGATTTGTTAAATGATGATGGGGAATCGAACTCACATTCCTCATATTGCTAGGTGCACACGCTACCAACTACACTACCGGGGAGACAAATAGACATAAGTATAAGTGATATATTATAACATAAAACATTACTTTTATTCTCAAGATATCTATCTATATATTTCTATTGAAAATCTGGGTTCAATTTATTAATAATATTGAAAAAAACAATCTCTTGTAATAAATTATAATATATTATCTACAACATGAATAAATTAAATCTGCATGTCCGATGCTAACAGTGCAATAAACATTATGTTTTTAAGCGAACACACTCAAGGCATTTTTTTGCTGACTTAATTCGTAAACTATTATTTACATAATATTTTTATAAATAAAAATTCCTTTCGATGTTAATGCTATCTATTGCATGCTGAATTGGCCACATCTTGTATATTTACTTGAAAAATAGATTACAAATGAGCGGTCTTGAAGCAATTGTATTTAAGCAATTATTGTAAATATGTAATAAAGGTCATTTTTTTGTCAACCAATTGGCATCCACTCCTGGATTTTTGGATTTTATAAAATCCAATAGATGTGGGAATACAATCCACATTCCCCGTATCTCTAGGCCTGCATTCTAACCTCTACGCTACTGGGAAACATTTTTACCCTTAGATTATATTAAATGATCCAAATTTTGAAACAGGTATTTTTTATAAATTACTGGTTTAAAAATTTATCAATAGGTAGTATTTACAGAAATTTATCCGCAATGCAGTTTAGTCATAAACACTCAATATATTTTCAGTAATTACTTGTGAGCAGCCATATGTATCATCTGGAGCATACGTTGTTGGGTACGATTTGAATGTGCACTCTTCAATAGAGTATCATTGTGAAGTGGGTCATAAGTTGGTTGGTGATAATATATTTACATGCAATGGCGATGGTGAATGGTCTGGACAACCTCCAGTCTGTGAATGTAAGTATACATTTCAATAATAATTAACAAAAAATAATTTTTGAATAAAAACATACTGTCTTGAATAAATTAACATTATGTACTTATTCACAGATCAATTGTTTTACATGGCGACATTCATAAAAATCTTTACAAGATTATACATTATTATTGCATACTATTTTTCGAAATGGCTTTTTGTGCTAATGAATAAAACATAAATGACAAGAGAGTATTTTTATACGGTTATAATCCAATTAGTTGGCAACTGTATTTTTCTTATATTGACTTTGCTTTATAAAAAGTTATTTGTTCTAAATTTTATTTAGTTATTTTGGCAATATAATTTATGAGTACGACATTTATTCCTGCATAAAGCACATAATGAATTAGAGACATCATTTTTCTATGATAATGATGAAAGATGACATTCTTGCTGACCTCGTAACTATACAAAAAATAACTTGATTTATTTTATAACAGTAAATCAATGTAAACCATGTGGATAGTGTGCTTATTTTTGAATATGGCAATGTAGAGATTTGTAAATAACATGCTCAAGTTTTTATTTTTCAGATGTCGATTGTGGTAAGATACCACCTATGTTGTATGGCGTAGCGGAATATGTGAATGACACTACCCATTTGGGAAGTATTATCCGTTATTCATGTTCACATAGCTATCGACTAGCTGGACCACATATCAGAGTCTGTCAAGAAAATCATCAATGGAGTGATGTTTCGCCTAGATGTGAAGGTAAACACACATCATTGTACCTATTATGAAACTCAATAAGCTGCATAAAAATTTTGAAAGCCTAAAAATACATTGGTGTTTATTGGATTGAGTCGATGGCTGCCAACCAATCCTTGTAAAACATATTTAAAGTTTTCAAATTGCAAGAGTGTTTCGTATTTGTTAAAAAAGTTGAAATATGATATTTTATTTTAACAAGAATTTCATTTATACAAATAAAATCGAAAAATATAATTTGTATTATGTGATCACATAGATATTTTGATTTTTTTTGATTCTCAAAAAAATCCCAATACATTTGATTCTCAAAATACAGTTTATAAAAATTAATAGATTACTTTTTGTGTATTATTCCAAATACCATGAGATTATTTATATCTATAAATAAATAATAAATATATAATAGTAATTTATATAAATAAAGAGTTTTTTGTGTAAGTGAAACAAAATAACAAGTTGATGTGTACATTGTAATTGTGTGTGTGTACATGTAACTTTAATTATAGTTGATTAAATCCTCATCATGTATTATTTTTAATATTTACTGTCAATATCGATAATTCTTTCTCATTAAATCATTACTTTTTTGTTCCAGAAATTCGTTGCACTGAACCAATCGTACCTGAACATAGCATTTTATCTGTAACTGGAAATGATAGAATGTATGGTCGCACATTAATACGTACGGTTGAATCCAGTAGCACTGGTACCACTACATACAAAATAGGTGCCTTAGTCAAGTACCGCTGTGAACGAGGCTATAAAGTTGTTGGTGAAAGCATATCAACTTGTGAAGATACAGGATTATGGAGTGGGGAAATACCCCACTGTCAATGTAAGATATCCAAGCTTATCAGCAAACATATTTTTAATGTTAAAATCTTACGAAGAAAATATGTATGTTCTTAAATAGTTTCGTAAAATATTATTCATTTACATAGTTGGCTCTACAGGTACCTAGAAACTTGTAGATTCTTGTTATGTGTATTTCACTCACTTTTTTGGTTGAATTAAATTGTTTTTTATTGTCAATATATAGATATCCAATGGGTTAAGCAAGCAGCTGATAACCAATTTTCATGGGAACAAAAGTCTCTTTGAATAAGACTTTACAATTTTCTTTATTATTTTAAACTTTGCTGTTCCAGATGTCGACTGTGGAACGACTAGTCAGATTACTCACGGAAAAGTTACTTTGGCAACTAACGCCACCTATTATGGGGCTGCTGTTTTATATGAATGCGATAAAAATTGGCAGTTAGATGGAGTTTCACGAAGACTTTGTCAAGATAATGGAACATGGAGCTCTGAAACACCAACGTGCGTAGGTAAGTAACACCAAATCATTCTTTTTTAGATTCCTTTCTTAAAAGTTTAAAAATAAAATGCTTGCCTTTTACATATTTTTAGATACTGGGACTGGTATCAGAGAAAAATTTTACTGAAAATTTTATATCCTCAAAAATTTCTCATGTTCTCTCCTTCAGCTTGTTTTGATGTTTCTAATTTCACAGCTTGATTATGGTTTTATCCAGTTGTTGTAATAGTATGAGCAGCAATTTGAAGAACTCTTATTTTAAAATACCTATAATTTCTGTTAATTACTTTTAGAAATCACATGTGGCAATCCAACTGATGGCCAAGAACAAATTCTTGGACTAAATATTGCATTCTCAACTCGTAGTGTTGGCGGTATTGTACAATACAGTTGTGACAAGGGTTTCACCCTACAGGGAAATAATACTAGGACATGTTTAGCAAAGGGGTCATGGACAAGTCATCAGCCATCATGCTTTCGTGAGTATCTCGATTCAATAAAATTAGTCATGTGTCTCTGTAATACTTACTGAGTTTTAAATGAAATGGCTAAAAAATTGATTTTATAGATTTTTTCCATCTCAATCAAATAATACGTGCACAAAAAAGTCAGTCAGACAAAAGTTTGCGACATAAAAAACTGTTTTTATTCATTTTCCAGCAATAAACTGCAAACACCCAGGAACTATTGAAAATGGCCGAGTGATTATAACCAATGGATCAACCTCTTATGGAAGCGGAGTTGAGTATCATTGCATTCCTCACTTCCAGCGAGTGGGGCCCTACCTCAGAAAATGTATGGATGATGGGACATGGTCCGGTGAAGAACCAACCTGTGAACTCATTTCAAATGAGACCCAAGACTCTGGTAACCTTGCACTGAGCATAGGAATTGGATGTGGAGTTGTATTGTTCCTCCTTATTTTACTGGGAATCATATATATGCGACTGTAAGTGTATTCTACTTTCACTAAAGGTTCTAAAATGTATAGAATTGAAATCAACTACACCCCCCATAAATTTGTGTATATTTTTGAAATATATTGTTGACTTTGGACAACATTTTTTAGATTTAAATTTTGCACTTCAAACTAGAGCTTGTTGTTGTTTTTAGGCCTTCAGTTGTATAAAAATGAGTTTTTTTTATATTGAGCAGCAAAAGTGGCAACAAATACTGAATATTATGAATAAAAAATTCAGGGTGTATAATCATCATTTCAAATTTCTTCACTATGAAATAATTCTGTTTTCTCTTCGAAAAACGATTATTTATTATAAATAGTAGATATAAATGATATGTTGACATTTACAGGCGAAAGGCAACACCGGTGAAAAATACCGAAAATATTGAAGGAGCTGAACGCAAAGAAGACCAGAATGCTGCGGTGATGAGTTATGCCTCTCTTCACGATGGTAATCACGGATTACGAGGAAACCATTTATATGATGATGTCCGAGATAATGTATACAATACTCCTTATGCAAATCATCTCACCGATAATCACACCTATAATCACAGCCAAAGTGGAGACTCTGACACTACCTATGAGCCCGAGCCACAAGGAGGTCATGGCCCTAATGCAATGGTCACAATAAATGGTGTTGCAGTACGTTGAATCCAAAGTCTGAAAGATTAAGCAAATTTGATATGTGTTTAATGTTCCAAAGTTATCGTATTTATATTGATATATGAAAGACCATGGCTCCAGATGTTAAGACATTTTGGTGTATTTTGAGTGATGATATTATATAACATTTCTAAAATATATGTTTCTTGAACTTATCTTAATTTTATACTACCCACTTGTAAATTTATTTTTCAGTATATAAAAGTGCCTTAATGAATATTGTATTTGTTACTTCCTGTATCTCTCCAAACATAATATAGCTTAAGTTGTTCATGTTTTTTTTTTCGATCTATAAAACATTTGCCACCAATATTATTAGTTTTGGCTACAGTATAGTTACAAATTTTGCAAAACGTCTGGAGTTTTCCAAAAATCAGGTTATTTTTGGGTTGTAAAAATGAAGTTTTAATTATTATTGTTTCAATAACATCTGTATCTTTATGAATGAAATCAGTAAATAATTTCTTAAAATCACTCAGATATTGTGCAAAATTTTGCAAGCATTCAAAATTTTTAGTTTTAAAAATCAGTGAAGATTCGAATTTTAAACAGCTCTAATTTTTCACATATTAACTGTACTTTTTCTATTTTTTTCTGTTTTATTCAACTGGATACTACAAGGTCTACTTCTGTCGGTGGCATATCAAAATAAAACTGATATTTTGATAATGTCCACTGGCTGATATGGAAACATAAAACCACCTTGTGTTACAGAATGGCTAACGACCTAACTCAGATTGTGTAGCTTTGCCCAATATGTAAGCAAATACTGATGAGTTCATATTTCCTAATTAATTATTAATCATTATGTAATAATTAGTCTAAATTCTACTCTATGAATACTGTAAAAATAAAATCTCAAGTCAAATTGTATAGTGCCTTATATATAATTGTTTCCTTGAATTGTAATGTCTGTAAATTATCTATTCTTTTGCAAAGATACAATTATACGCTGTTAACAGTTTTTTTTAGAATAACTATGAATTATTATTATTATTGCCTTATTTACTTTGTCTGAAGGAATGTAATTATATTTAAAATTGTGAAGTGAAAATAATGTTTGTTCTGAAAATAAATTCATTACTCAACTTACTTATAATTTATTTTATCAAATTATGTTTTCACAAAATGTGGATTTGACACAATCATGATATTTTACTTATAAGTGTTTATTCATAAAACATACTTTCCTACTCTTATTTATCTTTTCAAATAAAATTTTAATTAGTGCTTAATAATTTTTACTACTAATTTTTATGAATCTCAAGTTAAAAAATCATGGTTTTTAGTCTCTTGAAACAAATGTAAATATTTTACTCATTTATTATTTTAATGTAATTTTTGTTGTTAAATGATTTTGCTTTTTTTTATTTGGATTTTTTTATTATTTCTTTATTTTATAAGTCAATTGCATGAACATGAGTGCGAGAACTCTTTTCTAGATTAATTTACTTGTGTGATATGTTAAGAAAATAGTTGGTCTGTCATCCATGATGGGTTCATGAAAGGCACCGCCAAAAGGCGAACTATTTATTAAAGTAAGATGCCATGTGAAATTTTTGTTATATGTTGTATTCTATATCATGGTTTCCTTTTAATTTAAAAAATAATATGAATTCCGAAATTATTCATTTTGAAAATTCATGCATATTTCCTTATCAGTGGTAATTTGTTCAACGTGAAACAAAAAAGGAGACTTATACAGAGTGTATTTTGCAAATTCAATTGATTATGTTTATATTTTAGATTTTTACAGTGCAAAGAAAAAACACTCAAGACTAGATTGTAAACATTTTTTTTGTGTTGCAGATGCTTAATCTCATTTGTTTAATACGAGTAATTAGCATGCTGTAAGTGTCAGCCATTCCTATATTGTTTTCGATAGCATCAGATAAAAAGGTAAAAATTTGGTGATGATCTGGCAACCAATATATTTCATCTAAGATGTAAAATATTTCTATGTTTTCCTTGATTCAAGTCAAAAGAAAATAAATAAATATATAATATAAAGTATTTTACGGGACCAGAATATTTATTCATGTTAACAATTTCCGCTGTACATATTTATATGATAATGGAAAATTATTTACTTTATAAATTAAGTAAAACTTCTGTCTTTACATTAACATATTTTGTCGCTAATGATATATTATGTAGAAAATAAATTCTTTTCAGAAGAAAGCTTTGCCCTCTAATTCTAATGACAATTATTCAAACAGTCAAATATGTTGAAATTTAGTGACACAAAATTGGTGACTCCATATTATAATGGCCTAAATTTTTGGCTTTATATATTAATTATCACATATTCCCAAATGGACAATGCCCAATTAGTATGTTGAATAGATTGACATTTTGGCTGATGGCAGATCATTTGAAATATGATCTGTCAAAATCCATATAATTCACATTCGGAGTTAATATGGTTAGTAATATAAATAAGCAACAAACAGTACATTCATTATATCTTATTATACAAATTCATTATTGAATTATTTATAAAATAAAAATGTTTTTTTAACATAAAGAATCTCAATTAAATTAAATAGTAAATGATATTAAACATTAGCATTGTATTGAGTTATTTTAACCAAAGCTCAGCTGACATAACTAAATACGGAGTCATCAAAGACATGCATATTTTCAAGCATAATATGTCATAACTGTGATTATTATTTATTACCATATAATTCAAATGATTATTTCTCAGATGTCCTATAAACTACACTAATGTAAACGAATGGAAATATATATTTTATATATTAATTTAGTACTTTCTAAACTTGTGAGGTTAGTTGCATGATATTTTGATAAGAGTTGGAAAATTTTCCTTTTTATGAAAAATAATTACAAAAAATAAGGATTTAAATAATGAAGTATGTTGAGTCAAAACTGAAAAAAATAATGCATAGAAAGGTTTGATATTTGTTTTGAATGATGAATTAATTAGTTACAAAATATCATGAAAGAAGTGGGTTCCTGATTTCAATCAAATATCGAGTCTTATATGTTTAGAAAACACTATTTTAATTATTTTTTACAGTAAAATTCTTTATATCTTGTTTTAAATATATTTTTTTAGAAAATACATTTAATAGTTTTATATTTAAAAGACATGAATATCAATATTTTACATTATATATCACTTATCATTTGTAATTAATTAATGGTAGTTTGCCATTAAATATTGAAAAAAACATTGATTCATAAACCAAAGCAAACTTCATGTTAAGTGTAATTAATATTATATATCAAATAATATTATGTATTTGTCATTTCTGTGTTGTCCAAAAAGAATTGTAAATAAATGTATGTGTTTTACGTAAAAAATACTTATTGCCAAATAAAAATTAAAAAAAAAATTGTTTATTTCAAATTCTCCTTCCACTCATATTTTCTAGATCTAAGGGAAAAAAGCATTCAATTTTATTAAAATGATTATACACGATGACAGTCATCAATTTTCCTTTTCAATTTTAACGATTAAAAACTTTTCACTTTAATATTGTAACATGAGTGTATTTAAATTTAATAATTAAATTATGTCTCGAGTCTCAACTAGACACATCATAATGTCATGTAAATTTCCAAAAGTGTCTTCATCCATGAACATAAAATATCATTTTCTCAAAACATCTATAACTATTAATATTTTCGACTGATGGTGCTTGATGGAAATTGATTTTAAATTCTGA
>JAGVSQ010005618.1:0-17450 GCA_022683975.1 Rhyacophila evoluta
AAAATATTTAAAATATGAAGCACGGAACGTTCCGAGTCTGGCAGATAGCCGCTGGGTACACAATAATATTACGGTTGCCGCAGGCCAAGTGTTAAGTTATAACATCATTATATTACATCCATACATTATTTTTTACTTTTGTATGTATTACATTGGTTTGAATTTCATAACTCATAATCAGTAATTCACCCTAACCAACGAGCACTCAGAAATGTAAACGAGTAGTTCATCTATCCTTGTCGGCACCTCTTCGGAGTAACGACCAGTTCCCCACATCACTTTTCGCCGTTTGCCACCACTGGCCAGGCCCGGATTCGATAAATAGTTTATATTTTATACTATCAACATCCTCACAAACTTTGATGTTTAAAATGAGAAAAGTTAAGTCACTTTTCGGGACGAATAAAACTCATAATTACGTCAACTATACATGATTAGAAGTTTCCGGAAATTTCATATTAACTTTGTGTCAGCTGTTGTATACTTGTTAATTTTACTTTACATTATCAAATCGACTATGGAAAGGAATAAAACGTAACGCACATAGAATAAAATTTACAGAAGACACAAAAAATGTTTATTTCATAATTTTGAGCCAAAGTCAAAACATTACACAGGCACAACATTAAATTACATGCAGATTAAAGCTGACATTTTATTTACTCAATATGATATTAATTTAATAAGTTTTTCAAGAACAAAATAATACAATAAATCAGGTGGAAGCCTCGTTAACTTCATAGGCCACTATTTTTTCAAACTTAAAAGCTAAATTTCGACACCAATCCAGCATTTTCAGCTAACATCCTTTAGATAGAACGTGTATTAAGTTGTATTAATTCCGATTATTGAATGAAAGCTATTTTTTTTAAATTGAGGGTTACGTCTTTTTCTTTTGCACAGTTAATATTCAAACTAGTGTTGCCAAAACTGTTTCATGCCAATGCCAATAAAATCAGAAATAAGTGAAAAATTCCAAATAATATTTCTGAACTTAGGAATTACAGATTTAAGTCACACTTGGAAGATCTCTGCTCACACTACGTTTAGAAAGATTGTCTGTAAGACAGCTAAATCCACTATATGTATTAGACATACTCCAGAAAATCAAACGAAGATATTTAAAGTCAAGGTTACATAATCAATCATCGACCATTATTATTATTTGAGTGTAAATTCAAAAAAATCTTAAACCATATTCACTAAAAATAGTATATCTCCTCATATAATTATTTTGCTAAACATTTGTCAGCCACTCGCTTAATCTTTTGAACAATCAATCTTGCATATTTATATTATATTATTAAAACAAAAAATACATTTGCAAGACTTGAACCGATAACGCTCAAATCCAAATTAAGAATGGCTACAAAATCATTAAAAATATCACATAAAATTTAAAAAAAGGTTACGATGTTAAAATTCAAAATTAATAAGAAGCCTTGTTATTTTTTCAATCAAATCAAAAAAGATAAAAACATTAATTTAATAGATTATTAACCCTTTGAGCAGTACGGAAGTACGTCCAAGCGCCTTGTCGCCTTATTTTTAAGCCATTCTTTTATTTTTGAATTAAATGTTATTATTTCCTCTAATATAAATGCTAGATAAATTTATCAATGTTATGTAGAAGTCATTTAAATTAAAGTATATATACATATATATATGTTAAGACTAGAAAAAAATACGTAAAGATTGTAAAGAAACGAAAGATTATTTATATGGCTGTTCATAGATATACATAAAATGTCACATAAATCAGCCACATGGGTTAAAATTTGTTCTCAAGTGCTCTCTTGATTACGAAATGGAAGTGGCCATATGTGTTAGGGTTATACACAACCTTACTGATTTGGAATAACTTTTTAGCTTATGTTGTTTCTTGTTTGGAAATAGAAGAGCATTGCTTACAAATTGGAACATTCAATTCGATTGATTTTATGATATTAGTTGAATTGATAGTAGTGAAAGATTTTAGTGTTTAAAACGTGTATGCTTAAAAAATTAACTCACTAATGAAAAGGTTAAGTATTGCAGTAAATTTTTAAACTCACTTAGTGAAAAAATCTGAGACAATATATCCTTTGCCTACAATGTTTTTATTATATATTCCTATACCCGCATTGTCACAAACTGCAAACTTCAAAGCTCGTTAAGTCCACCCGAATAAAGTTTAAATTAACAACAAGTAAATAAAACAACGCGTGTAATGCCTACTTCGGTCCTGTGCTGACGTTTGTGGAAAATCGTCTTCGACGGATTGCATCCATTTGTCTCAATAGACAACGCGTCAGACCCGGAGGCAGGATTCGAGCGTCAATATTAGAGGGCAATATTGTCTAGAAATCATATGAACATAATATGGTAATTTACGTGTGAATAATGCATAATGTTTTAGTGTTATCGTCCACATTTATTATGCCTGTTGTTACGAAAAAGCAGCCAAACCGCAAACACACAATTTCCGAATTAGACATTAGATTTAAAGCTGTTTTTAATGTATACATTATCAGATGTATCATTATATACAATACAGGATTTTCTTTCGGTAAATTAAGTTTTAATTTTAATTTAGAACGACATAATTATTTTGATAAATCTGTCTAGGACTAAATCAAAACATCTCACTGGCATTCAACTGTCACAGTTTGCTAATCGTCAGTCCAGAAGTTCGCATATATTTACGTCATTTACACGTAGTCCTGTGAATCATTTCGTTGAACAGCAGCCTTTTCACAGACATTCATAATGCAATGGCTTAGTTGGATATCTAGGCTATATCAACTACATTCATAAATTCCAGTGTATGATGTCATTTCTATTTCTTCAAATTCCTTAAAAACATGCACAAATTTATGAACTGATCTATTATACCGTCGTCATACATTTGGCTTAAGTATTAGCAATAAAAATAACATAGAACTCTCGTCATCAATTAAAATTAGTAGGCATAATAAATTGGATGAATTATCGTCGTTAAGGAAATGTTCATTAACTAAGAACTTTCTGCTGAAATTAACTAATCAGTCGAATTTGCATATTTTGAAATCATAATTTACTGCAATATATGACTAATAAGTAAGTAAATTCAGTGATTTCAATACACAAAATAACTATTAGTGTTTTTGGAAGTTAAAGTTTATGTCCTTTACATCAACGATATATATCAAGAAGAAATAAATGAAAAATACTAATTTAAGAATAAATTGGAAATTAGTTTGATACATATCGATGAAATTGAATATAATTAAAAATACTATGCAAATGAAATACAAAAATAATATATATTGTGATGTTTTTTATTAATAGATATTTGCAACAAATCCTTATTTTCCACAAACATAATCAGTCATTAGGTACAAAGAAAAAAATATTAAATATCTTAAATATCTATTAAATATGGCTAACGAAAAATTCTCGCTAAAAATAAATCAACGAAAATGCCTACATAATGAATTTACATATGACTAACACATCTGAAATTAACATGGTGAAAAATCTTATATTTAATTTTTAAAAAATAAAAAAAGAAACAACCTTATATATGTATCTTTATATGATAACAGTATTCATAAGAAATATCGTATATTGCTGAGTTATTTTAAATCATAAAAATCAATAAATTTATTATTTTATGATTAATTCAAGTACTGTATTTTTTAAATTATTCAAATATCTGATGCGTTCATTCTAGAGTGAAGACGTTCAAGAACTCTCGGTGAAATGGGTTTTAAGCGTCGTAGTTTTAGAGATAGTAACTTAAGAAAATACGAAATTTCTCATCGCTATTTTCTAACAATAGTTTTAAAAAATATATACCGTCGAAACATAATAAATATTTTTAGAAAAATTTTAAGAAGAACAACCATCATGAAAGATTTTTTCACCTATCGTCATTCAGTTCAATCATTGTTCCTTACAAACGTGTGTCATTTGATTTGTGACCCTTCATACTAAAGTGAACTTGATTAGTAGTTGTCGACTGAAGTCAAGTTTATTATGTGACTTAACAGTTGTGTGAAATAAGTCAAAACGAAATAATTTTTACATAAACAAAGTGATAAATCTCAACCGCTTAAAATCTATATAAACTTTCAAATGTTAAAAACTAAATAATATAATTTCAAAACAATAATCACTCAATAAAGTTCTAATTCTAATTAATGACAACTAAATAATTATTCTTTTTCATTGTAGAATATTACATATATAATACAATGTTCACTCATAAAGTGGAGCATATCGATCGACACAGTGTGAAGATATCCACTCCGAAAGTGAAGTATATGGATGTCCTTAGTGTTAAGACGTGTTGATAGATTAAATTACACGAGAATTGTTTGTCAGACAATTCCTCAACTCAATAGGCATCCTCTTCTGCATTTTCGGATCTTTTAAAAATCTGACAGATGTAGGAATCGAGTCCGCATTCCCCAGATCGCTAAGCAAGCACGTTAACCCCTACGATACCGGGAAGACTTTCTTTACTTGCAATTTGCCTGAAGAAGCCACGTGGTATTTCCATAATCTTTCGATACCCAGTTGCTTCGTATTTTTATTTGCTCCCAAGTTATGCAAGCAATCATTAACGCGAATAGTAACAGGCGGTCTTCCAAGAAGCAAACAGTATTAAGAAACTTTACACCATATTTTATGTTAAAGAATTGATAATATTCATTTTATAATCATAATGTAATTTTTTTGTGTAATGAAAGAAAGGCACATTTTTCCACATTCAAAAAGATTCGGAAACTTATTGTGTCGAAGCTTTTCATACAGTATACACTATTTTAATACAAATATCAATATTGACTACCTTTAATAGTATTCTATAGACATCTGTTCATTTATCATTTCTCGTAATTTATGAATGTTTTACAATAAAATACTCATAAACAGAAGTTTATGTGTTTCTGCCACTATTTCCTTTACAATCGCTTAGTATTGCGTTTTTACTTGGCAATATTGAAATTGATGAGAACGAGTTAACTTTCTTGTAAATTTGATGCATTCTACGGAAAATAACTAGTAATGCCGTCTCAAATTTTGATAAATCGTTTTCACGTATTTTTGTGCTTTTTTCAGGAACTTCCTTCGCTCGGACAGGTGTAGGGAGAACTGTATCGTAATAGAACACTATTACGATACAGCCTACACCAAAGATCGCTAACAAATTTCTTATTTCTAAAATTTTTGATTTTATCAAATAAATAATAAATATTTTTTTATACCATATTCACTCCCAACGTGGAGCATATGGATATACACAGTGTGAAAATATCCACTCCGAAAGAGGACTCTATGAATCTCCGCAATGTGAAGACGTCTTCACAGATTATTTTTCCCGAGAATTGTTTGTCAGACAATTACTCAACCCAATGGGCATCCAGTCCTACAGATGGGGATACGAGTCTGCATTCCCTGGATTTCTAGGCGCGCAAATATTAATTAACAAAATTAGTAAGCCAGTCAACGAGGGCAAAAATATGTTTATAATTCAAAGTGGAAAAGTGTTTTCAATAAATCGCTCGTGACAAAGCAACACCTCGTATACCACAAAACAGAAATAATGTCTATTGTTAATATCATTAAATCAAATACAGTATTTTTTAATGTTAACATTAAACAATATGGAGAATTTTATCTAATAATAATGATAAAATAGATTTTGTTCATTTTCTTCCGTGAAATTTATCTCACGTAGTTTACGAGGTATTGTTGTATCATGGGCGATACACCAAGTATTAAGTATCATTAAAAATTATAGGTTAATTTTAATAATATGCAGAATTTGATGAGATAGTAATGATTAAAGATAGTTTTTTACCTTCATCTGTGAAATTTATCTCACGTAGCTTACGAGATATCGTCTTATCATGAGCGAAATACCAAGTAACATTTCATATTCATTTCATACCAGATGACAAAGAAAACAAAAGCTACATCTTCGATTTAATTAAAATATTCGTACACTTATTATAAAACTGGCGCTTATTTAAAAGCTCAACACTTAACATGAAAGTACGTGCATTTACCGTTCGGCTACAGAAGGGATATTACTTGAATTTAATATTAATTATCACAAAAATAGTGAGATAATATAATGCAACTTTATATTGTAATCATGAAACTTTAAATTGTAATGCAAGCTTTGAAAGTTTTCGAAAGCTTTTAGGGGCTCTTTCTATTCCAAACACTTTTCTTAATTACTGGTTGATCAATCAAGTTAATGTGGCATTAAACTAGGACAATAAATGAATTCATTAGCCTAAATGATTTCAGGTTTAAGTTACGTCCATTTTAAACTTTGAATACCTGCAGTTTGAATTTGATTACTTGTAGAATTACTTTGTTTCTGGCTTACAAACTGGCTTTAGTACATAAAGTATAAGTATACATTTAAATTTAGTGCTTTACTCAGTTATTGTTACAAATTATCGTTCAAGACAATTTTCGTAGAAGGGAAATTTAAGGGATACTTTATTTTATTAACTATCTAGTACAAGTATCCAACACAATTATTTATTGCATTTATCATATTTAACGAGTTGAGAATATTACAAGTTAATGCCATTTGCAACTTTACATTTTAATTATAAAACTTGTAATGTAAGCTTTGAAAAATTTTGAAAGCTTTTAGAAGGTCTTTCACATTTGGCTAATTGCTCACCCTATTGAATATCTGTCATCTAATCATGTATGTTTGGTACATTTTTAATATACTTATATACGTATTATATACTTATGTATGTATTATCCCATAAACGACTAAAGCATTAATTGATTTGTGTTTACCAATAAATCATCAAAACAATATCTTTGCTGCCTCGAGAAAATAGCTTTACTTCTTCTCATTTTTACCATGATTTTTTAAGTCCTTTAGCTTTAAAGATACTGTTCTATATTTATACCAACCATTTTAATAGATGTGTAAGGAAATAATTGAGTAAATGTTTAACTTAGCCCTAGAAGAAGACCGAGACACCATGAAAGTGATGCCAATTATGAGATTATTGATCCTACACATTCTGAAGTGTTATAATGCTATCAAATGGTTTAAGAAGCAGGAAATATTTGAGTCAACATAACCTACATTTTTAAAGTATACGTAATTTGGCGGCTTTGAAAATAATAGCTATGTTTAAGCAAAAATAATGCAAACTTCCATGAATTTTACACAAAACAATACTCGTATTAAACGTATTTTCTAAACCTATTAATAAAACGTATAAAATATATTTAAACTACATACGAAACGTTACGTAACCTTCAGTTTTTTCAAACTCAGCTTTTATGCTATAATCACAATATATATGTTCTATCAAATGAATATAGTTACACATGTCAAACTAGTACCTAAATTAAGCTTTTAAGTTGGGAAAAAAGATAGCAAATTTGCGACCAGAAAAAAGACTTTTACCACACCAATTGTATAAAGCTTTCTTTAACAACTTATTAAATAAATATCAGGCTAGATAAATGAAAAACCAGTTTTCGTCTTCATGCATTTGAATGATATATATAATTTTTACTTGAATATTTGAAGGCACAAAGTCATCTAATATACGTTTTTTGTGCTTCTTGTACAATTTGTTCTGTGTGGGTTACGTCCTTTTTTCTTTCTTTAGTCGATATTTAAAAGATTTAACTCTTAATTCTTCTCTATTTTCGCTATCTAAATTTTCTGCTCCTCATGCCATCTAAATCACTGTTTAGTTGGGATAGTATATTCTATTATAGTGGCAATTATCTCGACGGCAAAATGTTAGCGATGAAAATTCCAGGTCACGTCCAGTATATATTATGTTACAATTATTATAATCGAGTACACCAAAGACACACCTCCAAAGGTAACGATGCCCCAGTCGTAAACCTTTTGTATCTCGAGATATTATATCCATGAGAGGCGTCCGATTGGTCCGCGCCTCACAAAGCGTATAAAACTTTCCGATCGTAAATGCGCTCGCGATCCACAGTTGCTGGCCTCTGCAATAAAAAGGATCATACAATTTAACAGTTTTATCACTTGTATATTTCCTGAAATACACCATTGCAACTTGTCTCGAAACTATCTTTTACCATATACATTAAAAGTTTTCGACCATTCTCATGACGGCAGTTAAATAAAAAAAATCATGTTTGTTCATTATTCATTAATTTATTAAACTAATTTACATCAAAACTTAACATCCTCAGTGGCTCATGTGGCTTGGATCTAGATATCATAGGTTTCAATCTTAGACTTGCATGTCTATTAGATTGGATACTCAATGGAATTAGCAATTGATTGACAATAAAGTTTTGTGAAAACAAATCTATGAAAACAACCATTTATAATATGAGATCTATTTGCTCTACTTGAAAGCAGACATAGTCCTTTCGCTGCTATGATGTTTTTCGAAATCGTAAAACAACAACGAAAAATCATTATAAAGATACGACGTGAAGGGCATATCGTCGTTTTACTGGCAAAAGACGTTAAAGTGAAAAACTAAGTTTTGAGATAATCGAGTTTTAATGTTTGAGTCAATCTATTAAATACATTTTACGACAATTTCTATCAAATAATACATTATACCAAAGTATGATCCACATCTGTAAGGTATACGGCCGAAGATGAATTAGTAATTAGTATCAAAATAAATTCCTGTGAAACTGACAAAAATTTTAATTTGGATGGGAGCTTTTTTTTACTTGCTCGTAGAAAAGCTCGTGCAAAAGCTCTATCTTGATTTTGTAGCTCTCGTCTTAAAGCGTTTACTTAATTAACTTTGCAGTTGTGTAAAATGCATGCTGCAACTTTTAACGTACGTAAAAACTTACGTACCAACCTCCGACACAAGCGACGGCGACTAAAGGAAAATGGCTTTTCACTCATTAAAATTATTATTATTATTTTTAAGTTAACAGCGAAAGCGTTGCTTGGAAAATGTGAACACGAAAATGCGAAAATCTGGCAAGACACATTACATTAACTACGAGCAAAGTTTTTTGGACTGTTATTAATTCTTACAAATTAAAACCTTTTTAAAATATTATACAACAGTATACACTTTTCATATAATTTAATAAAAAAATCTGCACTAGACAGTTTTTCTTCTATTTTAAATTTTAAATTCAAAAAAAAAATTGCACAGTCAAAAATACCCATTAAACAATTTTATTTTATGTATTAAAAGCATAACATAGAACAAGCGACAAATATAAAACTTTCTTACATATAAAGGGGGAAAAATCAATTAAGCATAACAAGTAATAAAATTTATAAATATAATACATACATTTGATATAAAGAGATTTTTCTTTGTATGTTCCTATTTTAGAAATTTACAATACTACATCTATCTATATTTTCGTTAAACATGACCACCCTCCTTACTGGCATTACTATTATTAATTTTAGATCTATCTCTCCTGTAGATATAAGGTTAGTATGTGCGTCTCGCAACTAGGGAGTGTGGGATCGATTTCCACATTTGCTGTATTTTAGAAAGTCAGTTTAAATAAGTTTATGTATGACATTATTTTATTTTTTTTGTATTACTCTGATATAAAATACCTGCTAAATGATCATTTTGTATAGATCCTAATAGTGGTCATACAACTACAGTCCGGAGACTGTCAGTCTAATATAATAATTAGGATTAACAGTTATGTACTGTCAGTCATATCGATGGCCCATGCTACTTGTTATACTCGCCTCGCATTCTATTTTATTCCTAATGCACTGAAGGGCACTATTAAGAATGACACACTTTTGATGGATTTGAAGACAAAATAGCAGTTATATATTTTACAGTATAGGTCTCAAATCTCAATGGAGTTTATTTCTTATATATTTTTTTCAATCTATTTGATTGATTTTGAGTTCAATTAATCCGGGACATGCATACAGTTATGACACAACATACAATTTTCAGCCAAAAGTTTAGTGGAGTGAACTTTTCACTTTAAGCTCACGATATATTGTTATTTTTTTTTACACCATGTTCGCTCCCAACTTAGAGCATATGGATCTACACAGTGTGAAGATATCCACTCCGAAAGAGGAGTATATGGATTTCCACAATGTGAAGACGTCTTGACAGATTATTTTTTACGAGAATTGTTTGTTAGACAATTGCTCAACCCAATGGGCGTAGATATAAGAAATATATATTTCCCTGGTGTTTATTGTCTGCTGTGAATGCTTTAATAATTTTTGATATATTCAACATGTAAAATAAAATAAATAAATAATACGTATTTTGTTATATTTTAAATAACAACAAAGAAATATTCTGGTTTTTAATTTCAAATTACAAAAAATAAGCTTTTTTTATTTTTGCACGTTTTAGCTTCACCACTAAACCGTACAAAATAACTATGATTTATCATATTTTCAACAAAATGTAACCAGATTCGCGGTTGAAAGTTGTGGAAACAAAACAAAAAAATATATTCGTAGTGTGAATTCCCTCGGATAATGTTGTTCCGACCGAAAATCCACACTTCGCCGCGTACGAACTAAGCAACCAGGAAACCGCTACAGGACTTTTAAAATGCATGAAATACTCGTTTTTATTCGGGCGCATAGTATAATATGAATTTATCACCATTAAAATTTTAATATAATATTATAAAAATCACTTTAACGCTAAGTTTCAACAAAATCAAAGCCTCTCCCATCAAGCGATTTATCGTTTCTAACAGGAACAAAATGAATTTTAACAGACTGTCATAATTTATTTCTGAATAAAAGCTTCTTTCGACCGACTATTTTCCTATTAAACGAAACCCACCATCCAGCCACCCCGTCATTATATTTGGTCTTAATCGGGCGTATCCCGGAGCTTTAATATAGAGAAGCGATCTACTTTATTCGTCGAGAATTCCACTGGTATAAATATAAATTACCCAAAACTCACAATTACAATTACAAGAATAGCAATGTTTTTGCTTGAGTTAAAATGAATGTGTTGTCTCCCCGGTAGTGTAGCCGTTAATTTGCGCGTCTAAGAATCCGGAGAACGCTCGTTCGATACCACATCTGTCGGATTTTAAAAGTTCAAAAACGCAGGAGTAGATGCCCAGTGGGTTGAGCAAGTGTATAACAAACAATTCTCGAAAATAATCTGTCAAGACGTCTTTACACTGTGGAGATCCATATCGTCGTATTACTGGCAAAACGTTAAAGTGAAAAAGTGAGTTTTGAAAAAATCGAGTTTTAATGTTTGAGTCTCTCTGTTAAATAGATTTTACCACAATTTCTTACGGTATGAGGTAAAGTATAATCATTATTCCTTAAGAAATTAAAGTTAAAACTCGATTATTACAAAACTAACTTTTTTACTTTAATGTCTTTTGGCAATAATACGACGATATATTCCACTTTAGGAGTGGATATCTTTATACTGTCCAGATTCATATGCTCCACTTTGGGAGCAAACAAGAATAAGACTTTGGCAAGAATTACATAATGTGGGAATTGGAAAAATGATCTCTCCAATATGCCTAATTGTATTCAATTAAAAATATTCAAACGACGTGAAATTAAATTTGATTTCGTCATCATTATTTATCGATCTTATTTTTATTGTTGAAATAATACAATACTATATTTGGATAGTTGTAATTATCATCTATGTGACTTATTCCATATAACATCTCGTGTACACTTTTTTCCACAGTCGTCCTGTTTTTCTTTACAATATAGTAGTCATAAAAATTTAAAACCACCTTTAAAAACAAAGCCGTCTAGACATAAGTTCGTTTGAAGTTTATATTCTAAGGTTTTATGCACACATAGATTTACACTCACGCGCCATGCATTATTTGTGCAGAAAGCGATTTCACTGAAAATAAATTGGTTAAAAGTTTTTTTATACTTTAAAAATATTGGTCGCCATTTTCCCCCATTTTTCCAGTTCAGCCTTTTTTAGTTTTGTTTTTTGTAATATAAACTGCAAAGAAGTTCGGCAAGGTGATACAATCTCACCAAAACTATTCAAAGCTTCCATTAAAAACTTGTTCATTATTTTTTAACTTATCTTTTAATGTATTAAAAATATTACGAATTATAACATCAAGACTCTTACAAAAACATTAAACATTAAAAAGGAACAGAAAATCATTAATTAAATAAAAATACACGGAGAATTTAAAAACGAGAAGAAATGACATTAGCATAAGTATTAAGCAGATCATTTCCAGAAATTTATAAACTAAAACACACCTCAAATTGTTTTTATTTCTGTGGAAGATATCAATACACCAAGTAAATTTATTGAATATAGCAATGCTTCCAGTATTTATAATGGTATACATTCAGAAAAGCTGATGTTCTTGGAGATGGCAAATATCTGCGAAGATAAATTTGAAGGACAAAACGTCCATATACTTAACTCTGAGATCAGACGTGTGCATTGAATCCTGACGATATAGTGCTAGGTTTAAGTTCGCAACTAGGAGATAAGCTAAGTAGAAGAATCAGCTATGCATCCACTCATTACTGAAAGAATAAAGCTGCAACGCTGGATTTGGCTTGGCCACATATTGCAAATACCTTTAAAGTCCTAACTTGGTCTTCCAATTCTTCAAGCCAACCGAATTTTATCATACAGTACGTAGGCATTAGGACTCTAGAATTCTGGTTGGCGACAAGTAATTTTAGAAGCACTGCACGCATACTTAGGGAGCAGATCTGGAAGTAAAAAAACAAGACATCCTTAATATAAGCAGAGCTATTAAACTGAAAGTTGCATTATTTTGACTGACTATTACTTTTTATGGATATTTTATAAATCCATTTACAAGTAAAGAAAGACTTAAATGGAGTAGAGTGGGTACTATGAATTGTGATTCAATGATTGAATGATTCAAATAACAATAATTTTGCTCTTCACGTGAGTCAGTGTACACAATAATTTTGTATTGGTATCAATTCTAGCAGGTTAGTCGAACACACTAAAAAGGTTGAATATTTTGATTTATTCTTCATGTATGGAAATCAAAAAAAAATGTAAACGAGATTACCATACCTCATGGCTTTTACTGTATGTGTGTGCGAACCAATTCTGTGTACACGTGTACACTGAAAGTTGTGAATTGTTATGAGGCTTGAGACATCTTGAGCTCACCAATTACGGGGCTTTATTTTTGTTCCCACTTTAAGAACTTTCATAAAGCTCTTTAAAATGCGAATCATCTTAGAAATTTATTTCGCTGAAATGTGTTTCGAATTTGTTTTGAATATAGAAAGTTTTATGGTTCTGAGTATAAATAAAACTTATTATCCAATTTTGATAACTTTTTTTAGTACATACTTTCATGAACATAAATTTCATACAAAATTTAATATAATTTGATTCTTTATTATGAAGACAAATCTTTCACAAAAGTCATTTGCTTATTAAACCTGCTGTAATGTTTTTCAAAATCCTATGAATGCAATTATTTTTTAAAATATAATTTTGATTAAAAAAAATAAATTGATTTTGTATGACATAATCTATACTGGCGATTCTCAACCGGGTCCACATGGCCTCTCAGGGGGGCACAGAAACCTACAAGGGTACGACCCAAAAAATATTTTTTGTGAAGGCAAACCAAACTCTAGGGAAGATATGGACAACATACATTATACGATCTACTAAGTACAAAAGTAGAAATTGTGAACAAAAATTTTGGATGCATGTACGAAAATATAAATCTCAAGATAGGGCAAGACCCAGAAAACAAGGGATTTGCAGATTTTTTTTTACTCACCAGGGGACCACAGCCTATAAAAGGTTGAGAACCTCTGATCTGCACTATGGTTAAGGCCCTGTACGAGGATTGTGAATGCCAATATGACAAAATAAGTATGACATAAAAACTTTAGTATTTTTTTCTTTAAATTTTACGAAAAAATATCAAAGAAAAAAGGTTGACTTCATAAGTGCTTTTTTTTTCTTTCTATAATTATTGTGATTTGTCAAGAAACGAATAATTATTTACATTTCTGTTCACAGACATACACACCATGTCACATAAAACAGTCCTATGGGTTCAAATTTCTTCTCAAGTGCTCCTTCGATTCTGAAATGGTAGCGCCCACATGTGGTAATGTTATACACATTCTTACCACTTTTCTGTTTGTTTTGTTGTATGGAAATAGAAGGAAATTGCTTACAAGTCAGCAAATCCAATTCGATTTATATTATGATTTTAGTTGAATTGATGGCAGTGAGGGATTTTAGTATTTAAAACGTGGGTGGTTGAAAATTAACTTAATAATTAAAGAGTTATTATAATAGATGGATATTTGGTCCATTGTTTTCTTTGCATTTTTTTCATAAAGTAAGTCGCGTAATCTCCAAGGCTTAGCACAGGTTTTCGTTACTCTATTTTAACTTGATATTTAAAAGTCAAATAATCCTAGTTACGTTTAACATTAAATGTATGTTTAATTATCGATTTTATGTTTTTCACGTGACTTAAAACATGTTAATAAACGCCACAGTATTGTTTCTTAATTACAAGACTACATGTCCTCAATAAAGTATGCAAATATAATGGTGAAGTTTGCTTAATTCAAGATCGTCTTGGTTTCCTTCTACGTTTTCTCTGTCTACACTCGCAGACACTCGAGGGGGATTTTCAATTAGTTCCTCCATTGTAATTCATTATAATATATGCTGCTATTTGCACCATGATAAGCACTCCTTACAACGTCATGTGCGCCTGATACCATGTTACAATTAAACCGCCAAAGTTACGTTTATGTGGTGATTCATTTAAATTAAATAAGCTTAATTTCATCCATCCAGAACCTCTGAAAATATACATCACTCCACTGAAAACTTTAAAAGCTCCAAAATCTTCACATGAAATTTTTACAGAAATTATATTATACGCATATTAATCAAACCATGGGAACTTTTTGTAACAATAATCATTATATTATAACGTTAATTTTATTAATTATACAAAATACAAAAAAAAAACGTAGAATAAATATACATATATGTACCACGTTCGCTCCCAAAGTGGACCATATGGATCTACACGGTATGAAGACGTCTTGACAGATTATTTTTGACGAGAAACGTTTGTCAGGCGATTATTGCTATACTCAATGAGCATGGAGTCCTACATTTTTAGATTTTTTTAAATCCGACAGATTGGGAATCGAGCTTTCATTCTCCAGATTGCGACTACGCTAGCTATATATATAAATACATAAATATTTTCGCAGTGTGAAGGTGGTTACTTTAAATTTAATGTATAATATATACTATTTTGCAATATCAAGAGTTGTCTCAGTTGATTTTTCTTTCCATAACCAGGTGAAAGTAATTTCCTGATTTAAAATAAGTAATTAAATGCAGGCAGTCTATGGGTTGGTAGCTGAGAAGTTATCGTTCGTATTTGAAACAGGGGGGTTCAGGTTTGATTTTAACAACTGCACGATTTTTTTAAATCCAAAAATGCAGGACGGGACGCCCAGTGGCTTAAGCAATATGCTCACAATCAAACGACATAAAAACTGTTAAAATTAGTGTTAAAAATGCGAATTATCATATTATAATGTACTGCACTTCTGGGAGTGAATATCTTCATACTGATCAAATTGCATCCAATAACTTGAAAAAATTCTAAGATATTAAGTGAATAGTAAGTATTTATTCTAAATTATTTAAAACTGGTAAACTTTCATTTGTGAGATCACTGTGAGCGACCCGGGTTTCGCATTTTGGCATCTTTAGGCTACATTATATGTTCGCTCACTGCCCACATATAATGGAGCCTGAAGATGCTGAAAGGCGAATCAGTGATCTCACATACGGAAATTTACCAGTCTTAAATGATTTAGAATTTAAAATCAATTTCTATCAAGCACCATCAGTCAAAAATATTAATTATGTAAATATTTATGTCAAAGGTTTGGTGAGCAGGAGGCTTTAGATGTCTATTTTTTTTTCTTCTCAGATAATGAAAGCTTTGAATTGTTAAAACATTATGTATGACTCTAAGGCATTTTCAGTCTGAAATAAATCTTTCATTTACGAATTGTTTTATTTTATATCAGTGCTATAAAAATGATCTACACAAATACAAGTAACTAAAAATGTATTAAAAATTACATCGTCAATTTATTAAGGTAAATGGTAGTACAAAAAAAAAACAGTTTGTAGATTTTTCCCAAATACTCTTCGAAGAATTTTCCTCATTCGCAAAAACCTTCAGAACATAAAGCAATTTATCAGCACCGCAGCCCACTTTTTGGCAGATATTCAATATTTTATTTTCCCTAGCGGCATGAAAATAAAATTTCAACTGGAAAAACTATTAACGTCAGCTCGCCTCATTTCCACTTTGAAGAGAAATTTTCCGCACGTTTCGACGAATTCATAATCAATATTTGTGATAAAAACCAAAAAATCGATTTCTATAGGGTCTTTCAGTAACGGCTTCCTATATTAAATTTAAATAAAACAAAGTTTATGAGATAACATCGAAATTTTTTATTCGTTTGAAAGGCCCATCGATGCCATTATGTGTGGAAAATAACATCGTTCAAATGTCCGCCGCGGCTTGCCTGGGTGGCGCGTATGCGAAATGTCCAATTTTCCATGACTTTGGCGCATGAATAAGGCTGAATTTGACCGATGGCATGGGTTACGTTGGCTTTGAGGGCCGCTTTCGTTTGTGGCTTATTCGCATAGACCTGAGACCTAAGAAAACCCTACAAGAAAAAGTCTACCGGGGTCAAATCACACGATCTCGGTGGCCCGTTCACATCACCTCCACGTGAGACGACCTCGCCCTCAAATCGCTCGTGCAGAATGTCCAATGTAGCATGAGCTGTGTGGTACGTAGCGCCATCCTGTTGAAACCATAAGTCGTTGGTGTCCATATCATTTTATGCAGGCCAAAAGAAGTTGGTAATCATCAACTTATAGCGCTCGCCGTAGACGGTGATGGCCTGGCCAACGTCGTTCTCAAAGAAATATAGACCGATGACGCCGCCAATCCAAAAACCACACCAAACAGTGACATTTTCAGGATGCATTGGATGCTCTTGGATCTCATGTGGATCGGTATCGTCCCAAATTTGACAATATCTCACCCCTATTTTTTTAAATATTATAAAGTTTTTATATGTTTAAATTATATTTCTAACCGTATTGAATATAATATCAATGGCTAAGAGTACAAATGTTTAACTCCGTTTTTTCAAAATTTTATAGAATTAAATTCTTCTCAAACTGAACTCAAATTTTCCTATTTATTTTTAATTATCTTGATAAAAAATGCATATTCTAGAATTTTTTTATAGTAAGTTATGAACATCTTGATATACCGTCACTTATATTACAGGAATACACGTATCTTGATTTTTTGTTTTTTTATATACCATGTTCGCTCCTAGCGTGGAGCATATGGATCTCCGCAATGCGAAGACGACTTGACAGATTATTTTTCAC
>JAGVSQ010005619.1:0-17449 GCA_022683975.1 Rhyacophila evoluta
AAATTAACAAATTAAAAAAATGTGATTTTTTTTTGGAAGATTTTTTCAAAACAATATTACTATTAATTTTATTTTCCAATAGACTATTTCGTTGCTTAGTAAATCTGACGACTATAATATAGCACATAGTAAGCTTGTAATCAAAAGCGGCAGTTTGTATAATCTTAGAATGTTCGCAAATCAATAAAAACCTTTATTTCTTTTGTTATAGGTAAAATTTTTAAAAACAGTAATGTTGAACGTTTGTTTTCTCAATATTTTAATAAAATGTACACCGTTTTGTGAAATGGTTTTTGAAATACAACTATTTGAAACATAAAAACTACCGTTTTTATTTCACAACTATTCATAATACGCTATGAATAACTCGTCCAATCACTGTATAGAATATATTGAAATAGAGCACGTGGATTGTTCTGTTTAATAACTACCGCCACTTCTTTCAAATTTGAGGTTCATTCTTCAAAAATGCACACGTGAGAGCCTTATTTCACTTATGCTTATCTTACTAAAATTTTTGGGATTTTATGGGATGACGAATTTAACTGCCGTCATTTTTTCCAGAGCCCTTAGATGAGAGATGATAAAAAAAATTATAGACTGTATTTTAATTATTATATTATTTTATTTTATTTTATTCAATATGAATACATTCAAAAAAAGACATACATTTGATAAATAACATTTTTGCATTGTCCAACGCGTCGTAAACACACTAGACCTACATAACGTTCTAATCAAATTAAATACATTTTTGAACTTGAAAAATGCTGACACTAAAGAGACCTCTAATGTTGTATTCTATGAGATTATAATATTTAAAAAAAATAGAACATAGAAAAAAATATAAATATATTACTTGAAATTGAAGGTGGCCTCCTTTTTTATAGTTAATAAAAGAAACATCAATTACAAAATAAATCATCTGATTTTTCAATAACTAAACTATACAATATAAAATATTATTTTATTTAATTATCACTGTTAAATCTATAGAAAATATGTAAATACTTCTAAATCAAAGTTGTTTCAATCAAAACATGGTTATAATAATGGCAATATATATTTTATTTACGTTTACATCATGGAATATAATGACAACATTTTGAGAAACATCGAAATATCATATGTTTATTGTATAGCTTCTTTTAATAAAAGTTTCTAATGTTTCCCAAATATTATTACCAACAGTTTACAATACTTCAGGTAAATTAATTCGATATACATTAATACCAATAAAACTATTTTTCAATAGTGCTTGTACAACCTTTTGATGTAAAGAGATTAATTTTCATATTAATATTAAAATATTTTTGTATTGGCACAATTTTATGGATAATAATAATAGTGTTTTATATTAAAATGAATTCACAATAAAGTTGTATACTATTAGCAAATATTAAATGAATTATATTTAAATTGGAGAAATTTGCTGGTATTATAATAATTAAGTCTATTTTATTTTATTTTAAAAACACATCTTTTTTTTGAATAAAAGTGGTTTAATCTATTTAAACTCTATTCTTCTTAAATGATAATAGTTGCATTTAAATCTCCATAGAATTGCGTTATTTTAAACATTGCTTTAAATACTACTCTATTGTAAAATATTAAAGAGGATAAAAAAATATAATAAATCACGAAGATGACCATTAAGGAACATTCGACCATCAATATTAAGCTGCTGAAAAAAGTGTTGATTCGAAAGCTTTGTATGAAAAAATGAACTGAGAAAAGCTTAATCCAAGCTTTAAGCCAAAAACAGTTTATATTGCTGATTTTTTAATCTCGAAAAACTCTTTTCAATCGATTAATTTTTGATTTTGTATTTAAATTGATTATGAAACAGATCAATATCGCTTGTACTTTAGTATTTATACTTGTATTATTAATTATTTATCGCATTCGAGAGATCTGTCTCATAGTAGAGTTAAATACTTTCAATATTAGTCGAATATCTAGTAAATAATCGATAATTCTTTCTGAAAGTTCAAAACATCTTTACCTTAAAGCACTTTCGAGTTGACTGCCCATTTGCAACCATTTGAGATGTAAAGTTTCTTGGTAAGTAATCAACAGACTTAACCGCTATTATAAAAGTTCTGAGTTTCTTGTTCTGCGGCTCTCGCGAAATCTCCATTGCAAGGATTTGTATCATAAAAAGCTCCTGGACATCCCAATGTCTCGAAGCACTTCATCTGCGCCTGCAGGCTGGACCTGTTGTTCGGGCAACATGACACGATAGCCCAAAGGCACGGGGGCACGTTCGCTCCTACTTGAGATGGCTGCGCAATACTGTTAGACCCTTCCGCGACGGATGATCCAGATGTGACAGAATTCGGAAGTGAAGCTTGAGGTCTTGCAGGTGGACTATAAGCCTGTTGCCCTACAATTTTACCCTCGCCAGAAGCCTGAAGGGAGTTTTCTGGATTACGCTGGATCGGTGGAACAGGTCTGCTAGGACGACGTGGTGGAGTGATTTTTTGAAAAGATATTCCTGTAGGAGTCTTGGGGCGAGGTACAGTCCCTGTTGCCGGAAGTTCTTCGGGGAATGAAAAACGATCTTCTACTACTGTTACGTTCATTTCGGGGTCAGTCGTAGTTGCTACTGAGGGCGTTTGAGGTACGGGGGTACACCATGGAATCGGAACGAAAACAACAGGAATCGAATAGCCTGGGTAAGGAAAAGGAGTCATGCCTTGCTGCTGCCAGGTGTTTGGAAATCCAGATGAAAAAGGATTCAAATAAGGAGAATAATAATTATTTACTTGGTGTCCATTAGGGACGAAAGTATTATGGTATGCACTAGGAGCTTGGAGTGGAGGTACTGAAGAATATACATTGGAATAAGGAGAATATTGCTGCTGTTGCTGTGATTGTAAAGCAGCTACTAATAAGTCATTATAGTTGATGCTTCTTTTGACTTGGTTGGAAGAGAAGATTTCTTGGACATCGCTAGGTAACCCAGGGAAACGATCTCTACGCCTTCTAACATGTCTTCGTTTCAAAACCTTTACTCTTTTGGTATGAGGTTCCACGGGATGGTCAGGCACAACATATGTATGGTCTTGGTTCAGTGATTTAAGAACTGGTATAAGAGGATTTTGTTCTGGCACTGCGTCGGATTTTTTGTTTTCGATATACTTTTCGTTTGACTTAGTGTCTTCAGCTTGTAGCCTCTCGCTGTTGAATGCGCTGGAGAATCCCGCTGAGCAAACAATTGCCAGCAGGTAAACGCTGATCGTGTATTTAGGAGACATTTCTGAAACAAAGAAAACAAAAAAAAATTAGTTCCTATCTATATTCGAGCGAAAATATTACATGCGCTTCATCACTGACAGACGTGGCCGAATACGGTAAGAGATTGTTAAAAACCAGTCCTCGTATATACGAGTATATACTAAAATAATGATATATTAATATCTATTGAAAAAATAATAAATTCGTATGCAAAACTTGGTAATGTTGCGAAATTCATTAGAGGAAAGCAAATTGCATGGAAAAAATGGACACATGGCGCGAGCCCCATGAATAAATCAGTGTCAATTTCCGCCCAGCTCACCGCTCCGCCTCTGCTAGGTAATGTCACGACGACACTGTGACCTAAATATGGTGTGATTTAATACGAACAGAGCGTCATTTGGGAGTTTAGTGGCCCATATCGCAAATTAGTTGCCTCGCGCTCTGCCTTCAAAAACGATGTTCTCTAACAAAATTGTTACTTGGAAATACGACAACCGATGTAAGTGGAGATAATAAACATTCGTACCATACAATTAATTGAAAAGTTTATGTAATTTAAGCAGGCTTCTACAGGTTTTCATGAAAAAAATACATTTGAGTTAAAATAGCTAAACGCAAAGCTAATTATCAAGATTTATAATTATCAATCATTAAGTCAAACAGTTACTGTCCAATGCAACGTGTACTGGTTGCTACATAAAAAGTTTTTTTGACTAAAAATCTGTTTTTTTTTTTAATTTCTATAGAATAATACTGCAGAAGAAGTAGCCGAATGTATTTTTACGATCCGATCTCGATCAAGGAGGTATTACATCATCACTGAAAATGAAAAATGAGATATAGTTACGGACATTTACGGATTTTACGGATATTTTCGTAATTTTAGACAGTTGATATACAGTTGAAGAATAGCATACTTCAAAAGTGCAAAGTAAACCTGTTTGTTCGTCAATCACTTTTATCGTATCGTGTGGTTTATTTTCTTAATAAAAATGCATTCAGAAACCCGATTTTTTATAACAAACTTTCCGCTTTGACAGACACCTCCTCGCCCGCATTACTCCGTTATACCGAGGTCCTACGTTATCATAAAAATATATACATCACTTAAATACTGAAAATTGGTGGCCATATGCTAATAATGCTGACTGTGATGGATGCTATTTTTTTGTATTTGTAGAAATGTACAATTTGCTGTGAGACTTAATCACCAAAGATAAACGATACGAATTATATAGACCTATAGGCTCTGAAAAAATATTATACATGTATTGTGTGTACAGTATAAGAAGCGGAGATGGTGAAATTGGAGCGGAAACTGTTGCTGAAGCGAAAACAGAGTCATTAGTGCGTGACGTCACGTCCGGTCCACGATGCCTTTTATACCTTTTAACCCCTCGTTATTTTATATTATTTCACCAAATATACGATACATACTTCTTTGCTTTTTTATCAATCCGGTCTTTAATGGTGGTGTGTTCACCCCTTGAGATATAACGGTGGTAGAAAATCACCTGTTTGCATCTGACCGTTCTCACAAAGAATCCAATGGTTACAAATCCAGATGGTTAGATATATTAAAATGAATGCAATCATCAAACAAGCTTCTCTAATATCTTACCCTTCGTAAAGGGTATCGTAAAGGTTATCAAAAACTACCAAATGGTATTTAACAGCATAGAGAGCGGCTCAGCGACAACAGGCGACCAATCACATCGAGGCAACGACCAATCACAGCGATGGCTGCCTTTGTGATTGGTCATCTGCTGTCGCAGACGCCAAGTCGCTCTCAGTGTAAGAAGGCATAAATAAAAATATAATATTATAATGAATATTAACATTTCGTTCTAATTGCCGATTGGGGCGTGTGCGCTCTTCAGTACCGAAGTCTTATACATTTACAAAAAATACGTTATTTCAATTTACAATTGCACTTTACATAACTTGCTTTTCTAACTCACCATGCAATGTCATATTTTTTATTTAATAACTGGTTTAAATTATAAATTATTTTTAATTTATCATAAAGTGTATCTTTCAAAACTGGTAATAAATGTCACAGTATAAAAACTGTATAATATCATCAGATAATGTGCATACATGAAAAGTAGATAAAAGCCAACGAACTTATCTATAAATCACAATACTTAAGTGGTTCAAATATAGTTTGTTCTTAGTAATAATTTAATGATCTAGTTTTCCTTGGTAATAAAACTACTGACGTTATATTAATATCAATAATTTATGGCATATTATCATATCACCTTTAAGTAATCATACTAATTATAAATATAGTTTGTTAAATTAAATAATAATTGAAAACATAAAAAAATGTAGATTTGTGAGACACGCTGTGATAGATAATTATGATATATTCATGGTGTATATTGATGAAGTTATGTATCTTTAAAATTAAGATAAATAATAAAACCGAGAAACAAAATAATTAGTTAAATTGTTTCGATTATAAAACTTCACAAAAATCTCACATATCGTCCTCTAAATTGGATGTTATAATATCATTTTTTGACAGCGTGATTATTTCAGTTGACAAATAACTATTTATATGGAAGTAAATTATTATAGTTTTGAGTATAAAATTGATTTCCATCAATCAACAGTTATGATAAGTGTATTATCTGATTTCATGACGCATTGACGAGTACTTTTAATATGAATATGTATTCGAATGTGAAGTTTATTCTAAGTTATTCTAGTTAAAAACGCAGATTATCACTAATTATAGCTGAAAGGAGTGTGAAGTTTCAAACATTTTTTCATACGAAGATAAATAAAAAATGTTTACTTTGGTACGTTTACAAATCATAATATGTTCTTCACTTTTGCGAAAATGATAAGTTTTTCAAAGTAATAAAACAGCAATACAGTATTCATACACCAAAACATATATGGTGCGATACGCATTTGCTGCCCCTTTGCTTAAAAACGTTGACTTATTGTTTTTTTTCTATGAATTAAGACATAATAAGCAGCAACGAAGAATATGATAATCTTTCTTTTCCCAAAATTGAAATTTTGGCATTAGCTGGGTTTTGCCTTGTGAGTATTACAGTGTAGATTTTGAACAAATAATTTTTTAGAATTTTTTATTATACTCCAATTTGATTCGTATGAGGACATGAAAAAGATGAAACAACTGATCGCATTCTTTCCAATGCTTCATATCCCCGGAAAAATACAGCATAGAAAAATATGAATAACGAAAGATAAAGGATGTTATTGGTTTCAAAACGGATTTAGTGTTTGGTATTAAAGCATATTAATGGGTATCATCTATTTGTATTACTTACTCATGTTAACTGAAAAAAATTAGTCTTTAAATGGCAAATTATTATTTAAAAATATATTAATTTTAATACTAAAAGCATTTGAATGTCAAAATAAGGTAGTTCTTAGCTATATATATTAGAAGATCACGATTTCAATTGAAACCCGGCCATTAATATTATGGAATATAATCAATATTGTAATTTAAAACAATGGTATTCATAGACAATACATTTTATTCGCTTACTAGCTATCGATATATCAAAATAATATGATACGAGAGTAATGATGGTATGTATTATATATAATATGAATATATAAAAAGAGTATGTGGAAGTAATTAATAATAAATTATAAAGTTGTTTAATTGTGGTAAATCAAAATGTTGAATGAATGTTCAATTTTAATCTTGAAAATCGAATGTTAAAATAATATATTTATTACATATACATATTTAAAGTTTTATGAAGTTTGTTCCTTTGTTGTATGAAGTCTTTGCAAATATGAAATGTGCTGCAACTTTGCTGCAATAAAGTTGTTTGAAAATGGTTCCGGTAGATAAAATAAAAGTTACACTTTTGAAATATTGAAGAATACCATCAACGTTTTAAGAACTACTGCATATTCGAAATCTCTTCCAATAAATATTTAGCTTAAATTCACATTTGAAATATTCAAATCTATAATATTCCATCTGTAAAAAGCATTAGAGATATTTATTTACATACAAAGACTAAACGCCAAATTTTAAATTTAGAACACAGGGGCATTAATTATGTCATCAGTATTTTTCATTTGTATTTAATGTCAACAAATAATAACGTTAAATTTAAATTTAGAACAGTATTATAAATTTCATGTATTTATTTATCGTACAGTACATTTTTTTTTTGAATTAAGAACATTTAAGTTTGTTTAAATTATTAAAGGCGTTAAGTGTTTATTTTTAAACGAAGTAATGAAATTAATTATAATACTCGTTTTGATATGTATATGCAGGATAGTGTTAATTGGATATTACAAATTTAACTTTATTTAATATAAATATTATTATGTTGATTCTTTAGTACATAGTTCAGTTCATTTTTATCTTACATATTTGTGACATTGTAGACGATGCTATTGACTCATAAACCGAATAAAAGAGCAGATAAAATTAAAATGGCGTCATTGTAAATTAGATATTATATTTTCTGATGACTATATCCGTGAAGTCAACAATGACAATATTACCAAATGCGTTTGTACAATTTAAATACTTGTCATGTTGAATCATCGTCTCTTATATATATGTATATCATAATCGTATATAGGGATTGCAAAAAAAAAACCTATGTCATAAATATAATTCCGGATTTATCTTAGGCCTTAATATTTAAATATTATTGATGCATTTGATTTCTTTTAATTAATATTTTATCTATCGCACATACGAAAAAAAATATTTGCATATTTCGAAAAAAGATCTATTTTGATGTTAATATTTTTATTTGACAGTCTGTTGAGGATATTAGAATAAAACCGCAACAGCACAGGTAAGTACAGGTAACTTCATTCATCAAATTGTGTCATGTTGACAAGATAACATATTACAGTTCGGAAAATTCTTTGTTTGCCCTTAGAATAAGGAATAGTTAACTATTCATTCAAGAAATTAATACCGTTACCGATACACAGTTTGAATGCGTTAGAATGAATAAATGCATTGTTACGTCTTATCGCCTTATAAGTATGAAATAGTTTTGAATTTAACCCCTTTACCGCTAACGTCTTGTGTATACGCCAGTGTGTATATTTTAACAGCTTTTTTTTGAGAATATATTCGAAGTTTTCTACGACTATTTAAAGAATAAACGGTCATCTGTTATATTTGTACAGTTAAGTCTGTATGTACATTATTTATTTGTATTGATTTTTATGCTATATTTTTATCTGGATGGTATGGATGTATGGATGGTGGATAAAATATATTGATAACGTATTAGAATAAGTGTGTATTATGATAACGACCAATCGACTATATTGTAATTTTCGAAACGTTAAAATAAACACTAAAAATTTTTGCTGAATTGATTTTACAAATAAATAAAATAAAACATTCAATTTCAATAAAATTTAAATCAATGATTTAATACAACGTGTATCAATGACGCACGTGCGGCATGTTTTTCATGTATATTTCCTTTTATAATCTGTAAACCACAGAAAATCTTGTACCCATATTTCAGTATAGCACAATACAAATAAGTAGATATTTATTTTTTTCTATTAATTCTTAAAACGTATTGAGTAAAAAAAAATCTATATTATTTGAGTTTTCGGGTAGAGAAATTTATAATTTAATATTAACCAGGAATGCCTGGCTAAAGTTAAATCCTTGGCCCTTACACTATTTACCCTTTGATCTTGGCAGAGCAATATTTTATCAAAGAAATACTCTAGCCGTGGTGTGGTGTACCCTCTAAGTTCACACGTTTAAGATAATTTTAAGGTAACTTGATATTTAATGTTAATCATTTCTACGCAAATTGCAATCAGTTCACTTCTATCGTGTATACAGATTGATTAGAAATAATTGAACTAACTAGTTAGATATTAAAAGGGTTGGATTAAAATATGAATCATATACACTCTAGTGCACAAAAATTAAGGTATTGGGAAACTTCCGGCACTTTGATGAGTACATCACGCCATGGTATACGTCTATATAGCTAGTGCAAAGACGTATTTGGTGATGAATGCGAAAGCAAATCCAGTTCTATATTTTCCAACGAAAAATCAAATAAAATTCCGTAATTATTCCGAACATGTAACAAAATATTTCTGATAAATAATAAAGTGGCCACTGATAATTAAGTGGCGCCAAAGCTTTAAAAAAAGTGCAATAACACTATCTATGCAGCACTATGTATATACAACTTGTAGCTATGAGTCACGTAATGAGATACCACGCACAAGTATATTATATATTATATTTAGCACATTCCTACGATAGCTGGCCCTCAACTCTAATCAATTTTGATTACAGATCTGATAACAATAAAATTGCCGTGACACTAAACATTGCTATATTTCAAATAATTTCGAAATGATATTTACATCATATCTATCCATTTTGTACATAAAATTTCATACTTTTTGAACGGAAGTACAACTCTTGAAAGTTAATATATATATACCTTCTCGAAAGAAAGACGATAGATATCCAATTGTTGTGTATTCATTTTAGTGTATACATTATTACGACTAGGCACAAAAAGTCCAGATTTTAGACATTAGTAAAATAGCCAATATGATATGGTAAATTTAAAAGTTTAAAATAATAAAGATTAAAGATTTTCACGTGGATTTATTTTATTTTAAGCCATATTAAAAGAGCTACTAGGTTGCATTTTAAATACTAAAAATCTATATAACTTTCTATTAAGAAAGTATTTTTTTTACACTGAGATAGTCATTAAATTGGATAAAAATCTATATTATATAATTATAAATCTAGTGGACTACCCATCAGTGTCACTTTGGTAGCTAAATTGTCCAATGGCTGCATATAAAAATAATATTAAAAATATAATCAAATGGGTCTATATTTAAATGAATAAACTATATAAAAAAGGTGTTAAGCCTAGCAACCGATCTTTAAAAATCTACGAGAAATATTCTGTCAAGAAGAATCTTCGCATTGCAAAGATTCTTACGATCCATATTAGGAGCGAGCATAGTTTAAAAATTTTCAATCACAAAAGTAAATTTATAGTAAACGATCCATGTGTATACATAAAAGTATACCCTTCATCCATATAGAATTTGAGCAACATTGATTTAAATATGCATTTCATCATACTTTTGAAATCACAGAGATCGAAAAAATTCTATTTAAGTCTCCATAATAAGAGAGGAAAATCTATAAAGTTGTTTAAGAACTGAGACTGACATTTCAAAAGCTTGTATCAGCCAAACAAGAACAAGAAAATCTCGCAAAATAATAAACGGAAAAACTTTGCAGCCCAGAAAAATATCAGCACGATAAAGATGACGTAAAATAAATATCTACCATCAGGTAAATTCTTTTATTCTCTTCGTTATACCGTACACTGATTTCTTCGGCGTAATTTAAGTTAAAATAGAAATATATATTTTGCATTTTTGAGTTGACAACACTCAACGTAATGAGAAAGGGACTGAAAATAAAAGAATATTCAAACTTCTCATAATATTATACTTGTATAGTAATTAAATTATTCTTCCAATTATACAGAATGATTGGATTTAAATATTGAATTTATTAACTATTATAATTATACTAAATTAAAATTTCCCGAATTCAACAAATATACTATCAAATAGAAAATTATCTCCTTATCCGTTAAATGTTATGATTGTATCTGTCACTTAACATTGGTTATTATTATCAACTAAGTAAATACACATATTGATTAGGATTGGCTAGTCAGTAATTAAACGTGTTCACACGTAATGCTACTACAATTTTTTCAATCGACTGTTACAAGATTGAATATCCAATAGGTTGATCAATTGGCTGACAATAAATATGCTCACAAAAAAAATATGTTGAGATAAATTTAGACAGTTGGGAAATACGTATACTCCATTTCTGTAGTGGTAATTTTCACACTGTTGAAAGGTACGTATGCTCCACTTTCGTAGCAGACATGATAAAAAAAAACTAAAAAGTAGCAGAGATAAGAAAGAGATAACGGTTTTTTTTATAAAATTATTTAATGAAATTGATTGACGAATTTCTGTTTATCAGTGAACTTGGTTTCATATAGTATATTATATTTTGGTTACGCCAATTTTGATTTCATATAAAATCAAGGAGGAGGCTCGATTATACATTTCGCAAAATAAAAGTGCGAACATTGAAATATAGTTGGAAAAGTCTCTTTGATTGACAAGATGCAAGCAAAGATTTAGAATGATTCTTGATTTCTGTAGTTAGAGAAAATAATTACGTAGAAGAAGTAGCATAAGAAAGTGTTTAATAGTGGTTAAAATCAGACGACAGTGATCCTGGGTATCACATGAGTGAAAGTAAAAAAGCAGGTTATTTTATTAAAAAAATTATAACATTTTCGTAATTTTAGGCAGTCGATTATAAGCAGACTTCATTACATATAACAGACATATTTTTATATAATCGACTCTTGGCTTTTACGGGTACTCTCTCATCCACATCGGGATGGATATATGCAATGGCGGCAGAGCGACGGCAGTAGAGATGCAAAGAGAGCCAACGCGATAATACGTTGTCATCACAACAATTTTCTCACTTGCTCATTCACCTATTTATAGCTATTTTGCATCTCTGCTGGCGACGCTCTGCCGCAATCCTATCTATCGTAACTCCGGCCTTGGTCCGTCATATAAAGGTTCTATGTATTATACTATATGTATATTTATCGAATGCTTTACAATACTGTTCTGAATACAACATTGATAACTAACATGTCGTAACATTATCATAATGTGTTATCTATTGCTGTAATACTTAGACGGCACGAAATACAAATTGTACTGATGAAAATATTGACTTTTACGATGTGGCCTTCGTAACTGTTTGACGAATAATAAAATTTATCATTGAATTTACTTAGCTGTTTCATAAACAACGGAATTTAAATGCCAAAGGGCATAAATGTGTTGCGTGGATTTGAACCCGTTCCCTGTAATTATGACACTAAATACACAATAACGTAATCACTGATAGACGAAATTTTGAAGACCCACATTCATTTATATATCAAACTAAATACAAGCCCATCAAGTTTTTTCCTATAAAACAATGTATCTTTTGTATTTCAAATACATCGTTTTACTTCCTCTTGTGATTATTTTTAAAACATCCCAACAAGAAAATATTAACACTAATATTTCCGCCACTAGCACTTGGAATTCTATAGTTTTCAATATACCCCTCGTAGTACGTTGGGCTTAAAAATTTTTGATGCTATCACGTAATTAATTTAAACATTTCCTAGTATCATTGAAAATTTTAAAAAATATATATTTTTTTCATTATTACATACAGTGTTTTGTTTTGTATGCGCAAATTATGTTATTTTATAAATAAAATCAAAGAGATTTTTGAGATATGGCGGGAAATACGTAACCTCTCTGTACGAAGACATGTTAATTTTTTACGAATATTGACTGAAAACTATTCATTCAAATCGTTCAGCGTTTTTAATTTAACCCAATTTCAAAAACATGCAGGGACTTACAATAGGAACCAAAGAATATTCCCAAAAAAATATTTCATAACAACCAGATAAATAATGCCTATGATTTGTTTTATTAATAAAAAAATAATCAAATATTACTTTAGTAAATAACAGCTAAAAAGTTTTAAAACAGTAATTTAGTTTGTCGAGATATATCTTGGCATCACTATGATTTGGTAGTAAATAAACATTTAGTTCTAAATATTATCATAAGTAATTTTGTACTAATCATTATAATTTTCAAAAATAATATGCCACAAAAAAATTATAATTAATAATTAACATAGACAAATATTTTTTTTATTAGACAGAGTTTTTATCTATTTAAAAAAATTCACAAAGAGTGTGACTTAATTTTGCTACTTAACCGATGCGGAAAATAAAAATACATAAATAATGTTTACTTACTTAATAATTTGAATGCTCGTCGTAATTCCTAGTGTATCACAGTTTTAATTTAAATTTAAATTAAAAAGTATTATCACAAACGTTTACACTAATAATAATTATAAATATATACCCATCACAAAAGTTGTATAAAAATAGTTACTATAATATTTGAAAACAAAAAAATGTATATATTACGAACTGAATATTTTAAGATACAAATATAATATTTTGTCGTTCGTGTTTGTCGTCGATTTCATAATCGGCAATCAAAGTTCGTTTCGATATTAATTATTCCACAAATTATTTTTAAATACCAGTAATTAATAATTTCACAATTTAATTCTTAATAACAACAGTATTGTGATCAAACTACCGCGTTAATGCTATCACTGTCGATGCCGACTACGTACTGCCTGAATATACGAAATCGACGCATTATAAACAAACTGCTGATAGGTCGCATACGTCACAGCAACTCTTCTAGACCAATAACACCGTAATACTACATTTCCGTTAAGAGAAATAAGATAAGGAAGATTTCCCGAGGAAATTCTGGATAGAAAAATAGCACAATTACAAAATAATAAGAAAAAGTATTTTCATTGCAATCTCGTTAAATAATAATTTTTGTATGTTTTTTTTTTAAATTTTTTTTTTATTTCTGCTTCCTACGTGGAGCATATGGAGACCACATGCTGCCTTCAAGAATGCAAGCCTGCGTTCCGTAATTTCGCCGAATACTTTATATGGATAGTATTTCGCGGCTTTCCAAGACGCCGAAAACTGGTCGGTTTGACGAATAGGTAGGTCAGGTTAAGACTGTGTCCAGCGTTACAGCTTCACTTTATTGGTAATTAGTGGCTACATGGTCCGTTCTCTTATCTTCTAATTACAATATGCTTCTTATCTTATAAATATCTGTATCTATTGAAACAATGCGAGATCCGAAGTTAAAACCTCAGTTTCATAGCTAATTTTAGAATAGTTTTAGGGTGTGCTTGACCCAAGTATTCAATTATTCCTTTTCCCCCTATATACTACATTCTTAGTTTTGTTTCACTGTTAATTCTAAAAGTTTTTTACTTAGGCTTTTCAAGCGGGAAACAGTTGATAAAAATCCCATTTCCGCATGGTGTACAAGCTCTCATGATATCTAAATAAAATTATGCTGATAATTTAAAAGTATTTCCCAAAAATTTCGCACATAGACATTCTTTGATCGTATCAATATTTTTATCTGTCCATTCAATTATATAAACTTAAAGCTATTCAGAGGATCCCATGACGGAAATTTGATCAATCGCTGTATGAGTTTACATTATTTTGAAATTAAATCAATTTCCATCCAACAGACTGAATTTATGAGTTTAATTAATAAGTCATATTTGGAACATATTTTACAGTAGTATTTTTCTCACCTGTGGTCTGTATTTTTGTATCGCCTTTACATTGATATATAAGTGAAATTAAACAGATATGAATATGAATGTTTCAGCAAATTAATCATGTTTAAAATGAAAAAAAATACTCAACCCGATTAATAATGAATAAAAATTGTAACAATATTTTTTTTTTAATGTAAACTTCAAGCTTGTAGGAAAAGACTATAATATTTCTCGTAGGTCTAGCTATTCAAGAGTTTTTAGCCAACTTGATGTTTTGCTTTCATGCTCATTCACAAATCACAATCTCAAAAACACTTAAACCTCTAGAACTATTTGTTTCAATTATCGACACAATAAACCAATGTGCCTCTTGGTTCTACCCAGGAAATATTTTTAATGCCGGCCGTGTACTACAAGCTTCATTCATCGTTTTAACTTCAAGGATGAAGTATCCTTATAATCACACTTCAACCATCATAATTATGATTTAACTATCCAGTCACATGTAACAAGTGTCAATTGATTATTTTGATACTTTCCATCTTTAAAAATAGCCTGCCTCACGTGGCATATGTGAATACTTGTATCAGAATTTTACAGTTCATGACTGTAGCTTCCACATTACGTGCCATCTGTACATCCATACACCCTTATCAAGATCTTGACAACCGTGGTAGTGTTGGTCTCCTGACTACTCTAATAAAGAGAAGTCCCGAGAGATTGAATAGCTTCTATCCTTGATAAATGGCTTCCAAGATTTTGTCTTTTTACAGACTAAAGAGAAACTAAATGTGATATAAAAAACGAAACCCATAAATGTATTCTCATTATAATGATTATACAAAGTACCTTGTATTTTGTATCTAAATATTTATAAGAAAAACACCTGGCCAAATCAAAAGTTATAAGGTAGGGGCAGTTTTTTAAAAACAATATCATTTCTTGATTTACAAAAACGCTATTTGCCCAACATGCACGCTTTTAAATGAAGTATAGCTCTTCCTAAATATTAACGTTGATAAAATTAGATCATCTTGATAATACTACAACAACCTATACATTATTTTTTGACCGATAGTTTTGAAACTAGAAATATTAGATTCTAAATTAATTTATATACTGTTAAATTTTTCTGTATATATGCTGTGTACTTTATATATGAAAATCTAGTTTAAATTTTCTGTAAATTATCTGTAAAAGTAACTGATTTTTACTGATAAATATAATTTTAAGTATAAATAAATAATATGGTAAAAATAATTGAATATTATAACATAAATATGTGTAAATTTACAGGATAACTTAAACGAGGAGAAACAGCGTATATACGAAATACCGCAAAATAAATTCGTTGAGAAACTAGAAAATTATTGGCATAAAAAAGTCGACTTTGGAATCTAATAAACTTGTCGCTGCATGTTATGTTTGATTAGATAATTAGGTTTTTCTTCGGAATGTACCGATTCTCATTTTTTATCATGATAAGTAATGAGAAATATTTTAAATATCAAATGACAATGGTAAATAACTATTTTAAATATGCAAAATTAACTTTTATGAATATCTTACGGCAAAACAAAAATTTATCGAGTAAATGGATTCATCTCAAATGATATTTCTTAATTAAATTATTATTTTGTTTTTGACAAAATCATGAGCTTGCTTGGCGTGGCAATATACTGTATAATATATATATATATATATAATATCAATGCCTTTACAGCCGAAGTGGTATCAAAATCAGCAATAAAAAAAATGATTTGATTTATAATTAGCGTGATTTCTGTATTTAGAACATGAACATGAAACATCCAAAAAAAATGAAAACCACTATAACCTATGTATTATAGTAACTTGTTTTACCCTCCACCACGTATCCACACATGTTATGCTGGCATATACCATTGCGTAACGAGCGTGATGCGCTCTTCAAGGTACAAAAAGTGTACCAGGAACAGCTTCCTATGACCCTAGTTGGCGTGCGTGATCCCTATTCTAACTAATAATTATCCTTGTTGGAAAGAGACCTTCTCGTTAGCCGTAATACTAACTATACCCAGATGGCTATTATTTACAATAATACGTTATATTATTATTTTGAGTAATATTATAACTTCCTTATGCAATTATGTGCAAAATGGTTGCTGGCTGTATTTAAAAGTTTATTTCATTCTTGAATACTCGATATGTTTTATTTGGAGAAAACGTAACTGATAGTTGTTTGAAAAATGCGTACAGGTCGCCAATCACGTTTACGAATTATTCACAATTAGGGAAAACATGTATAAGGAAATCCAGCCGAGTTTTAATTAAATGAAAAACAAAGAAAGTCCGAATCGAATGAATATTGAATACTTCATATGTTTCCAAGTAAGAACGCAAATAAGTGCATGGCGTATTTTCAGTTTTATGTTTAGTTTTATTAATGTCAAATAATAATAATGATTGAACCGCATTTCAAGTTCATTATCAGTGTTGGTTTTTGTTGCGTCCAGGAACGTATCCACTTTTCTTCGTCTACCATAAATTCTCAAAACGTATTATCTGCCAAAACGGAACGCCTTATTGCACACATGCTAGTTACTTTAGATTTACCATCCTATACCGGACTTTCACAAGCGCAGGTACGTGGAAATTTTCTGATAGTCCGCAAATAGTTGGTGCCCATTTTGAAATGCCTTTATCACAAATTATAAAATAGCGTGGTTTAAAACTAGTGTGTCGCAAGAAACTTTTAATGAATGTATTTTGCACATGTACGAAAGGGTGTAAAGCCGCTTGTAGTTGCAGAAAAGCAGGAATTATCAGCTCAACAATTTATGCGAGCTGCAAAAGCTATTCGTGCACTAACGCTCCTTTCGAAACTGGTGTAGTGACTACTACAGGAGACGATGATGA
>JAGVSQ010005620.1:0-17449 GCA_022683975.1 Rhyacophila evoluta
CGAAACAAAAAGGGACCCGGGCAACGCCGGGTACTGATCAGCTAGTATAAAATAAATTTCGATGATATGATGTTGTAAATCAACAAATTATTTCACGGGTATCTATTGTCAACCAACTTTTTAAATCGTTGGTTTTTATCTTTTTTTTACTTTATATTCATTTTATAAGTATACTATATTGACACCTTGATGTGTTTCCTTAAACCCTTATCTTATGCAAATACTCTGGCGTCCTCCCGGGACATGCCAGCAGTATTTATATAAGTAGTATATAACTGTCTTTCAGGATACCAAAATTAGGCCGACTGGAGATACTTAGTTGATACTTTCTTTAAGCATTCGAAGTAAATGGTCAAATCAGATCCACTGTCGTAGTTCCATTCTTTTGGTGATAAATGGCTGCGTAATTATTATGTTACCTTTCCATTTCTTTCATTTTTTTATATGAAGAACAATATGCTGTTAGTCAAAAACCTTAAGTCTGTCTTACTCTAACACGATAAGAACTTTATATTTAAAGTAGGTTTAGTTATTATATCATACTATTCGAGTGTATCACTGTGCATTGATTGCATTTAATTATTAAATATTAAAGTAGTCTTAATTGTTTTGATTTCTAGTTTAAATATATACGTATACAAGATGATAGATATTGAAGAACAGATTATGTAGTGATACAATTCTAATGGAATTTGAAAAAATCATTAATTTAAAAATTCACCATTCAATTGAATACATTTCATATATTATAATAGTATCAAATGGCGTTACTCGATGAAAAATAAAATATAAAGTAAATTAAATAATTTGGTTTATTGAAGGTCAATTATGTGATAATATCCATCATTACGTAAGTACGACTTATTAAATTTATTTGATTTTAAGTTATCTCACAAAAATAAAAAAAAGGAAAATCCACGAAGCTTAACATTGATAATATTTATCTGTTGGTCTCATAATGCTTGTAATAAATAAAATGTTACCAACATTGAAATCACGATTTATTTAATAACGTAAGCTTGGCCATACGTTATTACTACGGATTAAGCGAGCTTAATTTTACTTAAAGGTAACTAACTAGCTTCTAACAATTTGGTCTAAGGCCAAGTAAATAGATTCCTTTTCGGAAAATTAAGCTATTCGTATAAGCTTGGTTTATCCACTAAACAAAGATCCTTCGTGATTGAATCGGGTAAATACGTTTACGATTTCCGCCGTAAATAATAATTAACTGCTAGAATTATGCATGAATACGTGGACTTTATTTGGTTTTTTTCTATTAATATAAAAAGGTAACACAAATGAAAACAATCATGAAAATTAAATAATACAAATAGCAATGAAATTTTTCTCTACTGATAATTTTAAGATGTATCATTTAATTTACTACCTTATTCATTTTTAAAATTACTTATATGAATATTTATTGAGTTAAATCAGTTAAACATGAAATCGATCCATATTTTTGTATAATATATTTATAAATATTGGCTAAGGCATGTACTACGGATACCTCCGAATAGTGTAGATCTTGCTTGTCTCTTTTTCCAACCGGTGCGGTTATGGTAACCTGGAACACCGTTAGGTACTATCCACAGGATGTAATTAACGGAATTAAAGAATGCTGGTATTATATGGGAAGATGCAAGGTAGCTAGTAGGTGAAAGAGAATCTTGGAGGCATCATTTGGTGATCACATACTCCACAGAGGAAGCGAATATAGCAGAGAAACATGTATACATTTAAAGAAACAAAACCAATTTTTACTTATAAAAATTAGTAATAGATTGACAGTTAGCAAAAAAGGAAATAAAATACACGTAAATATAATCGATAAAATAATTTGAAAAAAAAATAATGATAAAATTTAATCTTTTAAATACCTTGAATAAATATATGTTAAGTAAAAATAACAATCTTATACATTTTTTAAATGTTTTTATTTTAGCGATAAATAAAAAAGTTTAATCAACACAGATAGTTATAAAGCAAACAAAAATGATCAAATTTGAAAATATACATACGTGTTGCGAATTCTCGCTTTAAATGTGAAATATCAATATTTTGTGCATTTTAAAATATTACTGTACTGTAATCAAAAAGATATCAAAAACTTAAGAATGACAAAAGCTTGCTAATAATTTTAAAATAAGCAGACTTCCAGCTCTTTCGTGGAAGTTTATTATTCTGTGCTATTTATCCGGTAAAAACGTAAATTGAAAAACTTTGGGATAAAGCCTGATGCCTTGAAAAATATGAATTATATTGTTTTTATTTAATTGGTCTGAAAAGTTTTCACGATTATGAAAAAAGCCTCTAAATTTTTTGGCATGAATCTAAATTGGCGATGGATAATTTAACAATAAACAAAATCAATAATTTAAAACTATTCACTCATAAATAATTCTAAAATTATCATTTGATAAGACAAAATGTTCTAAGTTACTCTCTAAGCACTCTATTTGATATATTTAAATATTCACACTTTATACAATTAGTCATAAACATTAAAATTCTATCCTATTTTTGATTAATCTTCCATGTTTCTTCTCGATTTATTCCATTTGAATGCGTTTAAGTATTATGAAATACCACTCTCAATCACCAATCTCATTTGTTCCGTCAATTTCATGACTTTATATATTTTGCTTGTCGACACACTGATAATGTAATGCAACAACATAACATGACATATGTAAAACAACTGTCACACAAATATTTTCACAAGTGCAGCAAACATTAATTTAATTTACATATATTCAAAATGGTATTTTTTTAAAGTTACTTTAATTTTGAATGAAATTGGATGACTATAACCATGTATGAAACGCAACCTCCAATTACATGGAATAATAAATTGAAATTTAAATCGAAAATGTTACACACCCTTATTCTTAGATTTTGACAAGCGACCAGCTTTCGAAACAGATTGAGCTTTGAGAGAAACTTTTGATCTGAAATAAAATATTTACAGCTTTATACAGAAGAACATTATTTTGTATACTATCAATCAAACATGTTTCTTTATATTGTATAATTCTAGTTTCTTAAAGTTTGTAAGTTAAATGGTGGTCGTTAAAATACATATAGCCAATCACGGATAACAAATTATACACTAAAATTCCCATTTTGATCTAGTGCAAAAATATAAAAAAAATGTATAAAACTGAATTTAATGAATAATTGAAGTTCATTTTGACATTGATCGAGTTTGGATTTATTCAAGATCAAAATATTACACTAAAAAGATTGTTAAAATAAAGATTAAAGTACAGGTACACTTTAACGCTTATTTGCTATGTTGGTAGCTTTTTTACTTGTCATAAATCATTGTTTATAATATTATTTGTAACTTTCTAACTAAGATATATTTTATTAAATAAAAATATTTATATTATATTTGCAGTAAATGTGTTTAAATTTAAAAAAATATGCGATCTATGTATTTCACACCGGAAAAATATTGATTTTTCTCGATATTTTATTTTTTATTATTGTTCAAGGTTTAATGTATCAGTAATTTCAATCAATCATATATTTTATAAAGTTTTGTTAGATATATTAATGAGTTAAAAAATGTGTCAGAGTGAAAAAAAATAATATAATGTAACAATACCGTTTATGTGCACTATCAAAGCTTTGTTCAAAATCATCAAAGTTTTGTCCAGTTCGTAGTTTATGATTTCACTAATACCACATTCAATAAAAGCTTCAACTGTTGCATGAAGGCTTAAAATCAAGAAGTAGATAAAAATTTTCTAAAAAAAGATATGCAATTTTATTAAAATGATACATTCATTAGTAAAAAATACTACATTTTCTCGAAAAGATATAAAACTTATACAATGAAAATAGTGCTCAAGATTTCCAAATTTTGCATTGCGTTAGATATAGGTGCTTAAAATTGTATCATGGAGGTTGAAAATAATTAAATTGAAAAATTAAAAGAACGAATTGACGACCAATAAAATTTCAATTTGTTTTATATAAATATGTTTTTAAACAATACGCCCAACTAAAAAGTAGTCAATAAAAATAAAATCATATGATTATGAACTAAAATTGTTGAAATAAAAAAGTGATGTTGAAATTTTATTTCAAGAAAAATGGGGTAGAGAGCTTTCTCTCAGGATTTTTTTATTTCTCTATTTCTATGACTGAATTCTTATTGTATGTTTCATTGTAATCTAAAAAAATTAAATAAACTTTGAATTGGATAGTATATTAATTAAATTTAATACGTATATGAACATCGAGAATTGTCATTTGCGATTAAAATTAAAATGATCTATTTTGTATGAAGGACATAAAAGCAAAAATGGGTAATCCCTGTGTGGCTTGTGAGAGAATGAAATTCTGAAATAGTTTTACATTGCGTCTTTTATATTTTGCATTGAATAAAATTAGTTTATTTAAAATTGATAATTTCTAAAATTTTACCGGTGGCATATTTTTTATTTCCATAAAAAATGATAAATGATCGATGAGCAGTATCAAAAAGTAAAAATAGATTGTTCCTCGGCAAAGTAGCTGAAACATACAAATCAGAAAATTAACATCAACATTATTAACTTTACAAATTTAAAAGCTTTCAGATGACTAAATCAAGTTGGACCCCACATTACCTTTCTACCAAATTAGTGCTCTGATGCATTTATGATAGACAACATTTTTAATATTCATAAAGATCATTATTTGCTTTATTGGTTTTCATTTCATCATCTTTCTAGTGTTATATAATTATAAAACACTTTAGGTCAGTCTTATAAAATAATTACATGGTTTTGAATGTGTAAAATGTTTTACAGAGGAATCCTAATCAATTAATTAATATTTTTGACTGATGGTGCTTGATAGAAATTGATTTTAAGTTCTAAACTATTCAAAATCGGTAAACTTCCATATATGAGATCACTGCTAGCGACCCGGGTTTCGCCTTTAGGCACCTTCAGGCTATATTGTATTTAAGCAGTGAGCAAACAAGTTAGTATGTTATATGTTTGCTCACTGCCCACATATAATATAGCCTGAAAGAATCCTAGTCATTTTAATAAGATCAAAATAAACTATATTTGAATAATACTGTACTAATTTAGTAGTTATTTAACTCTTTATATTTAAATAATAAACATTCTTATAGATTTGGCCACTACCTAACACAAGTTTTTTACGTACATTTTAAATTAATAGTATGGATTATCATTACATGATGTTTTCATTGAATAGTATGATTGAAATGTATGAGAACCTAATATAATATCATTATGTCGATACTTGCAAATAGATATAATAAGCTGTAAATTATAATATGGTAAATGATTTTCAATACTCACAGACACACCATCAATTGAATTAATGATATCGATATTTTCTGTAATATTGTAGAAGATTTGCATAAGTCTTTCAATGTTGTCATTTCTCGTTTCCCATAATATTTTATTCTTCATTGCATATTTTCTCATTTTCTCCTTCAGAAAAAATCTAGCATATCTGTTTACAAATACTGTGCAAAAACTTTTAGTACTATTTTCTTCTCGTAAAACTATAGAAATTAGTTGCGTGTTCATCATTTGACATCTTTGTAGAACAAGACATGCTCTTATTAAAAACAATATCATAGACATTGAAGATATTAAGGTTATTGGCACTTCTAGTGAAACTTTTAAACTAAACATGGTCATATTGAAAACCAACATGTTTATGATATATCGAAAAATTCTCACACCCATTATTAAAGTCGACCAATAAAAAATACTCCGTTTTAAATTGACATACACATCATCTTTTTTTAACAGTAACAAATCATCTGTCTTGTCAATTGTTTCTAAAAAAAATTTCATACCACTGGAATTAAAATAAATATTCACCACAACCATTACATATAGAAAGAAATAAATCATTGAGATGGACATAATTTTTTTCGTTAAAATATCCATATAAAGAAAAACATAACTCCTTACTATCAATTGGGCCAAAAAAAATAAGGAATAGGAAAAAATAAATAGTATTTTTTTTTTCAGAGAAATTTCTTCAATTTTATTTTCTTTGTATATTATCGTAGGCAAGAAGAAAAATTTTGTGAATGTTAAAATTGGTTTCATTGCCCAGAATATGTTGTGTTCTACTGTATTTGGTTGAGTATTGAACACATTTCTGTATGCCCTTAAAAACATTTTAATACACGTCTGAACTGTAAAGTTTCGTAAATTAAAATGACAATAAGAGTGGGTCTGAAAATTATGTATCATGTTATCAGGGTTGGCAGTTTTTATGGATTATAGTTATCGTAACGCATATAAAGAGTAAAAGAATTTATGATATTTTTTTTTTGACTAAAATATTATATATTCAGAGTGATTCTGGCTCGAGTTCCACATAAAATACACCGAAGTTGACGGTAAAAACTTATTGAAAATAAATTAGACAAATCATGTAAGGCAGTAGCAACTCAAATTTGTGGCAATTTTGAATAACTTGATACATTGATAGATTTTTTTTAAAAATTAATATAACCATCGGGTAAAAATTAGAAACGTGTTTAATTGTATTTTTGTATTAAAATGGTGTATTTTGTTGTGATCTCGTATAAATTTGTTTCTGATTTATGTTGGGCCTCATTTATAGCAATTGTGAAGTTGTAACATACCTTATTATATTTGAATATATCATGTTAATTCAACTAACTAAATAAGTTATTGCTCGACTCACTAATTATCTATAACCACTATTAATCTCTGTACTCATTGTATTCTAAAAACCACTTGAAAATATATTCAAATTGCTCTCATTTAATTAGAATATACGTATGACATATTACATTTTTTAGAAGGATTAACAGTGATTCTAAACGAAGTTTTAGATGATTTTAATAATATTCAAGAATTTTATGTATGGTATTTTATTGGAAGCTTTTGTGAACTTTCATGAAAATCAAATTACACTCAGATATAGAATTTTTAATTCAACCCTAATATCTATACTATGATTTTAAATATCTATAATAATGATAATGGATAAAAGCGATGATATTAATAAATATAACGATAATAATACAAATAAAATAATACACATATAAAGCTTATTTAATAAAAATTTATTACAACTAAAAGTATCAGTAAATTATTTAATTATTTTATCATAATAAAACTATGTTGAATATTTTTGTATTCTAATCAAATTCATTTTGTATCATAGGTATATGAGAGATATTACCAATATATTATTTAGTGCTGAGCATATTATCGAGGTTAAAACTATAATTTAGAATTTAAAATCAATTTCCATCAACCACCATCAGTAGAAAATATTAATAATGCTATATATTATATAAGCGTGGGTACTAAAATGTGAACCATTAATAAACTTGATGATTATTATTATTTTATTTGATAGTTGCGAGACAAATCAACACACGATAATTGTGTATAGTACTAATATGTGACAATTATGTATCCTATGAAAAATATTGTGTTCAGTTTTATACATGCGCAGTTATTTTGTGAGCATTTTGATGTATAAATTTATCTGGTTACCTGGGTAGTATAAATTGAAAATTGAGCTGCTTTGAAAAGTCATAATAAAAAAAAATTGTATAGTTTGAGTAATGTAGTCGTCAGACTAATGAAGAAATTTGTGTCCAGGGATGTAAAATATTTTTAAAGATTTCAATTAGGATGAAATTTACTAAAATAGATCTGTTTATAGAACTATAATAGTGTGAAAAGATATTGACATATCACGCGTGACATTTATTTTTTAGTCTATAATAAATGCATAAAATTTTTTTTTTGAAAAACTTAACAAATAGTGAACGGGCTATTACTTTAACTTAAATTTAAATAATTTGCTTCAGATACAAATAACAATTTTTTAAATACACACTTTTAGATAAGTATTCAGAACTTCTATAAGATTGTTTGAAATAATTCAATTCATTTAACATGCACTACATACTAATACACTTTGAGTGCCAACAAATACTTAATAAAGGTATACATACATAGATAACCAGGTGGTTGGTTGAAAAGAATAGAAAAGAAAAAATAAGTCGATCCCACTGAGACATCCTGACAATCTTGCTCAAAATGCCACCGATAAATACGACTTCTTTACAACATTGAAGAGAAAAACAGGCAACAATATCTCCGAAGTTTTTGTTTATTTGTATCGGAAATCATGTCACACAGCAACTGATTGCCGCAGCTTTCAGGCTTTTCTATTTTATGAATGAATGAAACGCCATCGGAAAAAAGCTTGAAAGAAATATAAAAATATACTTACGTGTAAGTTTTTACAAAAAATAACCAAGTGTAAAGTATTTTTGACTATTCAATTCTGTTTTAAAAATAGGAAAGTAAACGTGTTTGAATGTAATATACCTCAACGTACACTTTGCTTCATATATAATATAAATATTGTATACGTATGCTCAAATGTTATTTATTCTTTGAGTTTTAAGTATTTCTTGAAATATTGATGTAGGTAAATATTTTCATCTATTTTGGTTTTAATATTACGTTCGTTTTTAAACTATTTTGGTATTTTGAATTTATTACGAGAAAATATTATTAATTTCCCAAAATTATAACGGCCGATACTTGTCAATTATTTGTTTCAATTTTGAATCTTATTCACAACATCAATTCAATAATTTTGACTAATAAACTACTATAGAAGTGTTTTTAAATTAATAAAAAATCGGATCTAACTTTATATGCTGTGTGTTATAGAAAAAAATTAATCCAAAAAGTGTTAATGAAAGCAAAATTACGTAAGAAATTAAACAAAACTGAAACCCACGAAACTTAGACGTAGTAAACAAAATCTAAAAAAAAAAATCGACAAAAATTAATTCATATTAACTGATAATGGCAATGTCTGTTATTAAATAATTGCGTGTGAGCCAGTATTTACTAAGCTCGTTTTTTCATAATTTTACATGTCATATTTAAGGGAGATTGTCTTTTGAATGGCTTAGTTTTTTTAACTTAATTTAAATTACACTGATACATTTTCTATATGATCATTTCTATATATCGTACACTTTCGTTATATTAATTTGAATGTATGAAATAAGTGATATAACCAATCCATTTTGCTCCAGGGTATAGTTCAAAGACAAACTTCTCCTATTTATCGACTAAACTGTACCGCAAGACGTTAGAGAGAGTTTGTGTGAATATTTTATCAGAAGGTCGTCAGATGGTGCGTGTAATGGTGACTGATTTCCGTTCAATTATTAAGCAGGTTTTAGACATATGCATTGATCCTTACTAATACCCTGGTCCACTCCGTTTATACATGTACGTAATTTGAGGCGTATATTTCCAAACTATACCAAAAAAAAGTATTTTTTATATGAAAGAACCATATCAAGAATATCTTATCTATCTTATGTGTCATAATTATTTTATGTTTGTATGTTAATACAAAGCCATGAACATTACTTAAAGACTTTACTGATATTTGTTTACTTTTTGTAATGTAACTACTCGTAAGCCTCAAAAATAAAAAATCACAAGTGTAAGTCCCGTATAAAATTGAAAAAATCAGAACATGGTTACATTCACTAATAACCAATTTTCGTTATAAAAAATCTTTAAAATTATTATTTATATTGTGTTGATTAATATAACTAGAATTAGAATATACAAGAATATATAGTTAAAATAACAGTTAATCAGTAAATGTGGCAAGCAGCTGCATTACTTAAAATATATATTCTGCAGTTGATGCAGTTACAGTTCGGTGTAGTTAGTCTATAGTGGACTATAGTAAGTGTGAAAAGTTGCTAAAGAGAATATTTCGTGGAAGTATTTTAATATTCGTCAGAGGATATTTTTTAAAAAATATTTTTTTGTATGGGGATTAATTTGAATATTAAAAGTAAATTGCCTGTCAAAACGGTGAGATTTTTTCATTGTTGGGGTTAAATTAATTCCGAATTATGATTTTCCTTTATATTTTCGTAATACGTATTTTGTTTTATTATTTTTAATAATAAAACGTGTTAAATACTATAATTGAATTTAAACAAATCGTTTACCGAGAAGGGAAAGTTTTTAAATATAAAACTGAAATACCTTTTTAGATAACTGTATTGAATAAATAAAAATACTCTTAGAATTTAACCCTTTTCAGCTAGGAATCATTCCTTTAATAAACTAATATATTACTTTAAAAAATCTTATTCTTGTGTAATAAAATGTACTGAGACATATATTTTAAATGTGTGTCTAAGTTTAAAAGCTTTTGTTGATATTTCGTTCTTTTTTTAGTTTTTTAATACAAGTTTAAATGAAATAATAACCTACAAAACAGCGTGATACGTCTTGGGTTATTAATATATTATCCAAGGATCATCAAAAAAATTTAAAAAAAATTGTCATAATCATTTACTACTTTTAAATTATATGTGTGCTTTTAAGTTAAAGATACACAATCACCAAAAAAATATTACTAGAATCACAACGTTAACAGCATTAACAATATATATTTTTATAAAACATAACATAGAAATGATTTCAGTGAATCATTGTCATACCTATCTCTCCACATATCTTCCATAAATATAGACTTATTAATTAAAACAATCCTAAATCAATTAAACAAACAATGAACGAACCAAAATTGCTGACATTATCAAACAAACTGACGTATATAATAACTACAATTAATCAATGCCTAGAAAGGTGACAGATGTTACAAAATAAATCAATAATGAAACTAGAAATGTAGATACTTTAAAGCTTGTATCAGCAAAACTTTTATAAATACCATTCGTAATCAAAAATATTATTTGCAATATTATTCAATTTGAATTTTATTTAAGCATTATTTATTATTCGTGAATTGTAAGCAAAAACGTGGATGCGGATGTTAGGAAAAGTGCATTATGAAAATCCACTTTGCAGTAGATGTACGTCATAGCGCGTTCCATCACCATGCAGCGAAGGAAAGAGTGTTGTCATGTATTATTTAAAAGTAGTCAACATTGTGAAAATGCTCGTTTCAAGAATAAGCTGACATATTTTTATAGAATAGTTAATTTTTTATGAAAAGCAAAAATATGATGTATAACAATATTATAAATAAATTAATTTATCTACACATTAATTATGATAAAAAGAGTATTATATTGGAATATTGAAACTTTTTCTTCTAAGCTTTATACGTATATTAAAGAGCTTCACAAAATTTTGTACACATTTAGTGACGCTAAAAACACAATGACAATAATTAACTGATAGATATTGTGAGTGATTCAAAACTTGTGCTAACTTTTTTTTAAAATTAAAAACTCAGCTACTATTTTTTTTACTGTCAAAAATTAAACAAATCTTTCACCAATGGAACTTTTATTATATCAAATTGAATATACGTTATTACTTTCAGTGGAATTGAAAAAAAGCTTAAAAAAAGCTTTCAGTAGAAAGTGAATTATTCATTTTTATAAATGGATTATTTAAATAATACAACGTTGGGTATGCAGATGGTAATTATGCTAAGTTATTGTGTTCGTAATTAGTTCTGTTTTATTCAAGAATGTATTTGCTTTGTTGTATAACATTGAAGTAGTTATCTAAGTATAAATCAATTAATAAAGTATGCTAAGTACACAGTTATTTTATTAATGAAATATAAACCCTGATTTTTGATACAGTTATTGTACGAAAATATACAGTATGTTCCAAGATATGTGCAAAATTCACAACATGTATGGCCAGTTTCCAATTTTACTGAGGAATATATTTATCAAACACTTTTATAATAAGAATTAGAATTTGTTAAAAAATACAAAATCACAGAGTGTGTTTTCATTGTGCTTGGAAGATTTTCATTGTTGCGTCATTAAATATGTACCCAACACCCTTAAGCTCCGAGCAGCGAGCTTTATGTTTTTTCCACAGACGGAGCATGTCTAAAATTGAGATCATTTAAAAACTTTCGTGGAATAAGTTTATAAATTTTCTACATTGTCATACTATTTTACGATTGGAGAAAAATTATAGGCATTAGTTTGTATAAAAATATATTTCCACCATAATATAAATATATTTTATTTTTGCTTCAATAATTGATTATATGAGATAATAATATTCAAATATAAAACCTAATAACCAAATAAAAATTGAATAAATTTCATCTTTTCGCAATTATTTAAACCATGTTCGCTCCGAAAGTGGAGCGTATGGATCTGTATGGCGGGAAAATTTCCAGTCCTAAAGTACAGTAAATGAATCTCCTCAGTGTGAAAACATGTCCTGACAAATTATTTTTCACGAGAATTGATCAACTCAATAGGCATTTAGGCATTATGTCCTTCATTTTCTGATTGTTTTAAATCCGGCAGATGTGGGAATCAAACCGGCATTCCTTGGATTGCTAGGCGCGCTCACTAATCTCTACTAATTTTTATGTAAAAGTTATGTCTAAGATTGCCAAATTCAAAACATTTAAAAATTATTTATTATAAAAAAGATTTACTATATTTTGAAATTAGATAGTTGAACATATGTGAACATGTATGATATGATAAAACTATATTCAAGGCTTTGCTTTATCATAAGCGGCATATCATTTTGTGGTGTCTTAATGATTATTGAATCACTTTAATTACTAAAATCACAGTTTAGTGAACATATACTCGATATAAAACACAAATACGTATAGAGAAATGAAGCGTAATTTCAAAATATTGTATCACAGTACATTGTTAATTAATTGCTATAAGTGCAAAGCTGCTCCCTAAAATTGTATTAAAAAAATATTTAATAATGCCATCTTGTTGCATCGCGTTGTATGCATGTCCCGTAATAATTTGACAACTCAAAGTTGTTTGAATATATTGAAAAATCGGTCCTAAGAAAATTTGACAACTACATTGGACTCTACAAATCTACACTAAAAAATACATAACTTCACTGTTTTGTCTTCAGATCTGTAAAAAGTGTATTGTTTGTAAGCAGTTCTACAATTAAATAGTACAAAATGTGTTTTTTTTTATGTCAAAATAATCAACTTTTACATTATCCTATAAAAGCAAATTTGAGCTTTAAGCCATCGAAATAACATGTTTAAATGCGTCCTATTCAAATGTTTAAGATAATTTTTAAAGTCGTCCAATCAACGTATTAAGTATCTAAGCCTGTATTTTCAGTTTGCATGCAATTTACGATTTGAGCACGGTGTGTTCAGTGTTAAAATGCGCGTGCTTGTCAGCTAGGCCACAAAGACGGTTCAAATATTAAACTTGCTAAATAATTTGTCTTTTAATTTAATTTAAGAATTTTCTTGGATAGTGTAATACTTTGACGTATAATGACATTTCCATCTACAATACAATTAAAATAGCGAAACCATTATCTCGTAACGAAATCTATTATACAAATTAAATAAGACGCCGGCGTGGTATTAAGCAAAATCAAATATTTTAAACGATAACTCGGCGCGTCTCTCAGCGCCTTTCTCTTTGCGCAAATATCGTTATTAATTTACCTGTTCGTTAGACAGGTAATTGGATGACGTCATCGCTCGTAGGCTACGCGGAAACGCCGCAACAAACTTCGTCTCACAAAACTTACATAGCGTCAGCACCTTTACTTCGTGAAATACAGGGGCTTGCTTTTGGACTTTTTATCTGGTGTATAGTAACTAATTACACGCACGATTTGTTTCCGTGTTAGCGTAGAAGTGAGCGTGCGCGCCTCAAATCCGGGAATACTTGTTTGATTATCACATCTGTTAGATTTTTAATAATCCAAAAATACAGGACTGGATATCTATTGTGGTGAGTAATTGCCTGACAACCAATTTTCGTAAAAAATAATCATTCAAAAAATGTCTTCATATTCCAAAAATCCATATACTCCACCTTTGGAGCGGACATCTTCATACTGTGTAGATCCATGAGCTCCACTTTCAGAGCGGACATTGAAGAAACAATGCATATTGTACGAAATGATACATAGTCCATATTATTATATGAAGCAAATTTTGATAACGTAGCTTAAGTTCATCCGCATCTTGATTGCATTCTAACTGAACAGTCTAACTCTAACTGATATCTTAGACATCAATATATTATGATAAAAAATTAAATCACCTGACTGCCTACCTAGTAAATAAGAGGTTAGCGTATGCGGTTTAAAGCTGGAGATTGCAGGTTTGAATTACACAAGGTGCAAAATTTAAAAAAAAACTCTTAAGATGTTTAAATAGTAAATATCAATTAAAGAATATTTTAATATTAAGTAATTACCATTATTCTTACTTTAGTTTAATTAACTTTTTATAACTGTATAAATGTTTTATAACTATAAAATTGAATTTTAGTTATATTTAAACAAATCTGTTTTTTAGATATTAGATATTATAGATATTTTTCTAGATATAGAAAAACAAAAAGAAAACGAACCATTAACCATCTTACACAAAATGGCATCCTTTAATTCTTCAAAGTTTTCCATTTTTTTAATCTTCAACCATTATTGAGAACATGGTCATTAAAAGTTTTCGTTATGAAGCACACGCATATTCTTATTTTCACAGTTAACATTATGAATACAGTACTTTTTAACTTAAATAATAAAAACTTATTTGATAACAAGATAGCAGCCCTGCATACAAATATAATATATCTGAAATTAATCAATATTCCATTCATAAATAATAAAGCTTATCGCACACCCGTTAACTTAAATCTGAAGTTCTAAAAGCGCTTACTAAATGATTACGTATCGTTATTTTGTATTATATCAATAAACTTGTGTTACAGAAATAGATCTACAGCTATTTTTATCAAACTGCAAAGTACGTCATACTATTATGAACATTTTCTTCACAGCATAATACTAATTATGGACGGAATTTTTGATTTCATACTATATTTGGAAATGATCAATCTACATTAAACTTTATATATTCAGATAATATTTAAATATTATAGTTTATCAGATTTACATGGGATATATTCAAAGTTCTCTATTCAAATTGTATTCATCCAATTAATACAAATTATGTCACTATTTAAAGAAAATTAAATACTTTAATTTTCTTTAAATACTTTAAAAATCCTTTAATTTAACGATATAATAAATCGTCTTTGTAAAATTACCACTTCTTGCTACTTAAAAGATGATGTTTACGAAACAAATATCGGCATTGTTATTTTTATTCTTATTAAACCACGGGGAGAGTAACAGAGTGATCGTGAAAGAGATGCAAAATAGCTTTACATAAGTGAGTGAGCAAGTGAGCAAGTTCGGCAACGCGTCAGTTACGAAAACTCGCTCACTTCCTCACTCACATATTTACAACTATTTCGCATCTCTGTTTTCGTGGTTTTATTGCTGTGGCTGTGTTGCGCGACATCTATCGTGCCCGTGGCCTTATTAAAATATTACGCTCACAAATCCCGAGTTAGTTTTTTGAATATTTTTTTTTCATCTACATTTTTTTATCCTAAAAAAATAACATTTGTCTCCGGATACTCAAGCAAATGGTCACCAGAGCTTTGAGTAATTAATATCAACAATCAGGATACTTTCAACAGGTGAAATATATTGTTATCAGATCTCCGAGATAAACTTATACGGCTGAAAGGACGAGTCGGATGAATAGTAGGTACAATCTTTCGTCTCTTTTTCCGAACGTATATATTACTAATTTTATTTACAAGCCACAAACTCATTCTATATTCGAGTTAACTATTAAAAAGTATTTTCAATACTTGCTTAAATACTATATATTTAGTTAAAAAATCCAAAAGGCAAAACACAATATTATACATTTGTAATTTTTTAAATGTAATCTATTAAAATATACAAAAATACATTTTATGTACTACACAAATAATTGATATTTTTGAAAAAAAATCTTCTTTTAAATCTGTTATTTAAATGTAAAACGATGCTGTAAATCCAAATAGTTTATGATGGTGCCATATCTGATTATACACTTCCAAAAATTGGCACCCCAATTGTTTGTATTTTAAACTTTGGCCTTACAAAGATCACCTTTCTGTTTTGATTTCAGGACCACTTTCATTTTGAATTTCGAATTTCAACATCTCCGCTTAAGGTCTTTCAATCACAATCCAATTTCTAAAGATATCAGAATTTTGCTCAGCTTTTTCTACATGTTATTTACATGTGATAAAAAGAGATATATAGTCGTGTTGTTAAGGTTCCATTCCAATATAGCGTTACCATGATTTTCGTGCAAAAAACAACAGGAAAGCGTGTTTGCTTTTGATATATAGGTAGATAATGGTAGAAAAGTGCTGTTTGTCTTCACTTTGAGCTTAAAATTGAATATCTAAGTGCTTCCATTACGAAAAAGGAATAAAATTCACTGGAGCGCATGTTAAGTTGCATTTATATAATGGATTTTATTAAAACGTACATTTTACAAAGTATATGAGAAATTTTAGTCTTCCATAATTAAATAAAAATATTGACAGATTATACTATTTGAAAAAAGTCCATTATAATATCCGTAAAAATACATTTTGCGCGCCCACAGTTATCCACTCATTAACACATCGTAAAGATGTAAAGATCGTAAGGATCTCCGCAGTATGAAAGCACATCTGTTTCACCAAACTTGGCTATGGGACAATTGCTCAAGCCAATGAACATTCAGTCCTGTTGTCAATGTCGATTTTGGAGTCAAATTCGTATTTGCCGGAAATAAGGTTCGCAAGTTAACCTCTCCGCTACCGCTTAGTCATCACACACTTGTACATACGTAATTATTAACTTGTTTATTATTCATCACAATCATTGTCTTTTGACTGGAATATTTATCGACGAAATTAATTAACATTTGAAAATCCAATTACACAAAAAAATTCTAAATGATTATTTAGAAGTTTTTTTTATAGTCAGTTGAAAACCAAAAATTAAGTGTTATATAAACTTCACGGTGAAATTTTCTTGATAGTCTTATACAAAACTTAACTTTCTTGCCTTACTATGTCAAAAAAACGGTGCTTGACCCTTAGCGTACAGTTTCATATATATGCTTCAAATTTAAATTATGCAAAGTCGGTCAAGTCAACTATTATAATTAGATATTAAAGTCATTTTGTATTAAAAGCCGAATACCTAAAATAAAATAACTGTCAAAGAACCGACATCTTTAGGCAGATACAATTTACACACTAAGCACTGCGTTCAACCGCTCAGAACGTTCTCTCTCTCTTTCCCTTTTAGATTTACATCAGTCAAACGAGTGATTTACGCTGCTTAACATATATTTAAACGTCATAAAATACACACATGCACAAGTCTATCCTAGATTTAATACAAAAGAATTATTTCTGTTAATATTGATAACGTTTTTATATCACAATGACGTCATTGAAATTGTAGGGATTTTTGGTTCCATGAGATTTGCTCACATGACATTTGCTCACATGACAATTGCTCACATGACAAATGCACAC
>JAGVSQ010005621.1:0-17447 GCA_022683975.1 Rhyacophila evoluta
GGATATCTTCACAATGTGTAGATCCATATGCTCCACGTTGGAAGCGAACATGGTATAAAAAATAAAAAAAAAGTTCGTCAATTACAGAATTTTTCATATATTGCGTAGTGACATTAAAATACCTCTGTGAATAATCGATAACAAATTATTTGTCATCATAATTGTGTTCATATATAATTCGGAAATACAAGTATTTTTACACACTTGTTACTTTAGTTTCAATATATTTATTTAATCATTCGAAGCACGAAAATAACTTCTATTAACGTAAAAGTAGCTGTTAAAAACTACCGGATCCACATTTTTAAAAGTAGAGAATATTTTATGAGCAAAAATACCTCATAAATTGACAAATGAGATATCTATTAAAATACCGTCTTTCTGTACTGTAAAACAGGCTATTGACTTCTTATAAAAATATATTTTTAGTGATAAAGCTCTAGCAGTGTTTTATTCGACTCGGTGACAGAGTAGGTGAACGCATGTGCGTCCAAATTTTTCGAAATCGTAGGCTGTGAGTTCAGTTCTGTTTGTAAAATCGTTTTGCTTATCATGTTTATTTAGATGTAGGGTATAGATCCAAATGAGTTGAGCCAATAGTTCACAACTAAGAAGTCGGAAATTGTGTATCAATGATCACATTGTGAGGTTCCGTATGCTCTATAGCTCTAAACACAAATGATAAAGCGTAAATTAGAATTAGACCTATTTTTAACAATTTTTTCTTCAATCAAAACAGCAGTAAATTTATTTTTATGTTATGTCTCGATTTAACTTTTGTCTCTTTAAACTAATATTTATAAATATTAGCGTTATAAAGATTTGTTGACATTATTCATGTCACAGCTTCTATTTTTGATTTAAATTTTTGACCGATATTAGTGCTTTCAGTTACATCAAATCATTCCTTATCATGTATTTGGTAACAATAATTAATAAGCTAGAAACACCGTTCTAGCTCTAGCATAATATAGCACTCTACTTAATCATTTTATTTAATATGTTGATTTATAAAAGAAATTGAAGCAGATCTAAAAAGTTACAATGAAATCAATATACGCGTTAATGAATGTGTGTAATTTACGCGTAACTAAATATTTTATTCGTCAATAAGAATACTTATAAAACAGAAAAGTTAGATCAAAGTCAATAGACCATTTGTAAAAAAGTTACAGCACAAACGTCACTTATTAAACTTCTAAATGGACAGTCCGCACTTATTTCATTATTAATCTAAACGGAAACGTTTGGAGAGTTCTATTCCCCGGCAATTAAATATATCGTTATATCGATCCAATACCAAACGTTTGAACTTATTTGTCCGCATGAAAAATTATTCTTTTGACTTGTTTCCGGGACAAATCGATTCATACGAGTATATGCCTATTAACTTTATTGGCGTCGGATTTATTTGAACTAGACTAGTTTAATTGTATCACGCTCCTAAATAAGTCAATGAAATATACTGAAATCTCAATTCGGCCCTTATTGATATAGCTTTATATTTTTTTAAATGAAATACATATTCCAAGTATTATTATTTAATATTTACATTATTTACAAAATTCCAAAATTAAACGATTATTTTTAAAGGCGTGTTTTGCAAGTATATAAATTGATGATAAATGATTATTTTAGTTATATTCGTGAGAAAAATATCCATCCATAAAAAAAACATGCAAATTATTATGTAACAAATAAAGACCCATTACTACTCGAATACCTTGTGAATATATGATAACCCATTTTAATAAAACGGGCTGGAATACATTCTTTCAACAGCTTAAGCTCTCGCCTTCAATGAAAATAAATAAGAAAAGGCTTACAATTTAATCTTAAAAAACGTATAATTTCTAATACTTTGTATGGAATAAATAATCTACAGCCAAAGTTATTATGAAGATTTTTTTAAAAATAAACCTTATGTAATCAAACTATAGAAAAGGAGTGATGCTTTTATGAGAGGTTGAAAAGTAAGACCCAATAAATAAAATTTCCATAAAATTCTTCTTAAATAACAAATCATGTGTAGTGTAATATCTTTACAAAAACACTAACCTACATATTTTGCTAAATTATTTTATATTTTTCAATTTAGTTTATTAAAGAGATTACCCGCAAAGTAAGCATAAAATCTTCAGAAAATCTGCTACGATGTATAACCATAAGCAAATCTCAGTACGTACGTGAAAGAAAATTTAATATTGTGGGTAGTGCTTGAGCGAGAAAAGAGAATATCTGAATCTTGAATGATCATCGAAATTACGTAATTTTCTTTTTGATTGATTACCGGCACAAAAATATATAATATATATATATAATGGAAATATATGTCTGTTATAATGTATATATTTACATTTACATTTTATTAATACGATGATTTGACGCTTCCCAACCCATTATAAATCTATTTTGCATTTTTATGCAGTTATAGGACTTGTAATCACGGTCTCTGATGCGGAAGAGCGTACACTCGGTTACTGAAAAATTATATGAAATATAATTAAAAATTAGATTAAATCTGCAAGTTTATTTAAGTTATCTATAATTTGGTCGGCTTTGTCAAGGTATGCTTTATTTGAAATCCATATGCTACACGTGTTTTGAAAAGTATAAAAGAACAGACACGTAATTATATGTACTTAGTTGACTAATATATTATTGAAGTACTTAACTTTTTTGAACTAAAGCTTCTAAAAATGGAAAAAAAGATATGTAAAGCTTCTAAAAAAGAGATACTATTGGATACGAATTAGATTTTGATAAATTATAAAACAGTCAATAAAAGAATAACTTGACAATTTATTTCTTAAAACATTGAGTTCTTAGAGATTTGACAGGTTATTTACTTACATTTTCGTGCTCTATATGTTATATATCTGTATACACGACAGTAATATTTAAACTCACATGATAATCAATTATTTACTTTACCAATATCAAGAATTATTTTTAACATTCTCTCAAATGTCTAAAAAAACTTTAAATAATACATTACTATAGCATAAAACTCTGAGCATATTTCCAACACACAACAAAAGTTTCAGTTATGTATTTCACCATGCAGAAATTTGAGTATTACTATTGCAATTTTAATATTATTATGCAGGCGGGCATCTTATTGCTTTTTATTTCAAGCATTTTCGTCCATCTAAAAATTTTTTTGTATTCACTTCAGTAATTAAATCGTTATTGCAATATGTTTTGATTAATTGAAATCTTTATTTAGAGTCATTCAAGGGAACTTCGAGCATAATCATAAAATCTAAATAACTTGAATCAAAGAAGCATTAGTAACACTCGTAGTAAGCTTTCATTAACTCATACCACTGATCATTTTGATCTAATAGTAAAACGCGATAAGGCACATTGTTAATTTTGAACCTTGGGTCAGTCCAAATCAATGGAACATGTACAACACTATACTAATTGTAAGCGTGGTCAATATTGATAAAACATTGCACCCTCAATGAAATATTCTTTTAAACTGAAAACTGTTTGTTAATTTGTGACCTAAACATTACCATTTAATATCTTCAAGAATTTATTTAAATAGATGATAAAGGAATGCATACCGACCAAATCATTTGAGAGCACACTAAGTATATGTATACAAAGCTTTCTATCATAATAATGTTATTTACACTGTTAAAAAAAATAAAAAAAATGTATAAAGGTTTATATATATAAAAATAGTTATTTACACAGTTGACTGGGTTCGATATAAATATCATTGCTTGATTAATAAGATAATCAAACAAAATATTCCCATCCTATGGAAATGGAAGCCCCATAAAAATAAATATTCTATCATTGTTCAACGCGATTCTGTTTTCTAATATTGTGTACGCTTATGAACTAGTAAGAAAAGTATTTTTTTATGCACCTCAGTAAAAAAGTTTATATTTATCCATAAAGATATGGATAAATGTACTACTTTGTTCTATTATTTATATTGTTATTTTGAGTGTCATTTTAGATTTGAGAAAATCACACTGATTTTCTTATTTCCGTCAATGGAAATATGTTTAACTTTCACATTTTCAATAATAATTTTAGGCTAACTTGTGGGAAATATGATGATTAAGCGACGGAATATTTTGTCCGTCTGGACAAGCTTTTCCTTAAGCCAAAGGATTGCTCGCTCCCATGCCTGACCGGATACCGAAAAAAAATAACCGGACGATGTTTTTTATGACTGAGAACACCGACACAGTATAAACCCACTTCCGAGGCTTTATGGCAACTTTCACAATTCAGTTCCGAGATTTACCGCGACTGACCGATCCGATGCTATTTTGGAATATAATATCGGGCGTCGCGTGATGGTTTGTACTTGCTATGGTATAAAAAAACAAAAAAACACACACACATAGAGGAAGGGGAGCAGTAACTATCTACAAGAATGCAGCGCGTATTAAAAATAAAATTTCTTACGGGAAACAACTCAAATATTTTGATAAAAGAAACTATATTTACAAAAGAAAAGTCGTACAAAGGTTAAATCGGGCCAGGTTGCGACTGCTAAGGTTATGTAAGTTTCTATTGTTATTGGTTTTTCAACAAGGCCAATGTTAAAATGCTGACATTTCAAATTTTGTTATCTTTCTTGACTTTTTTTATATAATATTACCACTTCAACATATAATATATTAAATATATAGAAACAGATATGACAGTGCGCAAATACATTAACATTGATTGATTGTCAGATATCGGCTAAGCCCTACAGAGTGTAGGTCTAATTTCACATACTAAATAAAATATCGAACCCACAGTACAAGAAGAGTCTCGTATAATCTATCTTGCAAGCCTAAATCACTGTGAAGATTTAAAACGACTAATTCTTTCATGTATTCGATTACTAAAAGACCGCTATACATTTTCATCATATAAATTTGATTTTCAATTTATTTAAAACTGTTTGTTCTTATTTCCTTACATAGGAACCCTGGACCTGTATATGCTTGACTTTGGGAACGAACATGGCATAAAAATAAAAAAAAAACGATTTTGTTTATCTATCACAATGTCAGCTTCCAATGTTGATAAAATTATCCACATTATTTATAAATGAGCTAAATATGTCTAAACGCCCCCTCGGTAGCGTAATTGGTAACGTGCGCATCTAGCAATTCAGAGAATGCGGGGTCGATTCCTCATCTGTCGGATTTTTAGAAATCCAAAAATCCAGGGCTGTATGACCATTGGGTTAAATAATTGTATGACAAACAATTTTCGTAAAAAATAATCTTTCAAAACATCTTCACATTGCGGGAGATCCATAAATTCCACTTTTGGAGTGGATATCTTCAGACTGTGTAGATCCATGTGCTTTACTTTGGGAACGAATATGGTATAAAAATTGCCATATTCCCAATGTCAGCTTCCAATGTAGATAAAATCATCCACATTATTTATAAACTAGCTTAATATGACTACATTTTTTTGCATTTTTTCCTTGAGGGCTTTCACATTTTTATTTAAATTACAGATGTTTAAAAAACGTTTATCATTGCAAGACAGGAAATTTTTAGTAATAATTCAGATATTAATCCATTAAATATGGTTCAATTCGTGTCATATGAATCGATATAGCCAATCATATTCCCCGAGGCATAAAATCGAAATATAGATGTTATCACGATATATCTCTGACCACATGTCGATCAAGTACAATGAATATATCGGCAATTCATACATATAAAAAATGATATTTTTATTTATCCTACTTTTCACAATGAAGACTTTTTTAATACAGTATACACACGAGTATTTTAGGGCAATGGCAAATGGTAAATTAGATTTAAGAAAATCATAAAAAAAATACTATATCCTCAATCATTTGACATTAGCGGTCAATTCTTAGAATAAATACATATGTATTTATTAATCTCACTTAAATACAAAAAACGATCCTCCGGCGTTTTCAAAGTAGCTTATTTTATATATTATTTTGCTGACAATAGCATATAAACATATCTGGAATGTGATGGAGCACAATATTTTTATCTGCGTTTTCTAAACAGTTAATAAATTAAAATTCAGTTATTTTTAAACATATTAACTCCGAAAATGGAGCATATGGATTTCTGCAGTGTGGAGATATACGCTCCGAGAGTTAAATGTATGGATCTTGGTAGATAAATTTTCACGAAAATTGGTTTTCAAAAAATTGCTAAGCCCAGTCTCAATCTTGTCCCATATTTTCGGTTTTTTTCAAATCCGCATTCTCCTGATGCAAAGCACGCGCGTCAATTGAAACATACAATATTAAAGTGAATCGAGGACATATATTTGTATTACACAGTTACATTGTGTACAATGAAATCAAATTTTATTTTTCGTAACGTTACCTGTTTATATTTTCTGATTGATACTGCATACATACTTGTTTAAGAAAGTGTGCTAAATATTTTATTCATCACTGACCTGTCCTACATATGAAATTGATTCTTACATGCAATTTGTATTGACAATGATAGGAATATGAAGGCAAACTAGCAAAAACTGTAGTTATGTACATCGTTAATAATACAGGTAAGTAACTACTAACACTACAGTACATTTCAAATGCCGCATGTATTATCAGGTGAAGTAAAATTCTATAATAAAATGGGTCCTGTTAAAACTTTTATTTATTATATGAGTTGGAATTAACTCTATAATTCTACATAATATAATATCGTCGTATTACTGGCAAAAGACGTTAAAGTAAAAAAGTGAGTTTTGAAATAATCGAGTTTTAATGGTTGAGTCTTTCTGTTAAGTAGATTTTACGACAATTTCTTAAAGTATAATCATTATGGCTTAAGAAATTGTCGTAAAATGTATTGAACAGAGAGACTCAACCATTAAAACTCGATAATTTCAAAACTTACTTTTTTACTTTAACGCCTTTTACCAGTAATACGACGATATAACATCTGTTATATCATATAGAACAAAAACAAAAAAAAAACACTTCGTACTCGACCACTAGTCAAAAATTCTTTATTTAAAAGATCACAAAGAAAATTTAATAACTGAAAATTTGAATCTAAACGTAAAATATATTTTATCTAGCCTAACCTCACTAACATTAAAATTATCGAGAGGTTTTTAAACGGATATTTGGTGGGGTTAATACCCGAGGGGTAGAAATTGTTAGCTTTATAATTATTCGTTATTTTAAATATATATGTTCATATTTTTTGTTTATTTTCAAATATATACACGTATTTGACGTAATGTTTAAATGATTATTGAGCATCCGCAGTTATTTAAATATCAAATACAATCCAAAAAATTACGTGGACATGATAAAAACATTTTTGATAGTACGAGTGTATGACATTTATAACTGTCACCAGGAAAATTACTTCTTTGAAAAGGAAAACTGTCCTTATTTCAACACTGTCAATAACCGATAAAGATATTTTTAGAACGCTATTTTTATACACGTCATAAATCTTTCAAAATATCGCATTTTTCACTCGTATTATAGAGTAATGATAGCAATCTTTCCATGTTTTCTTTTTTTATATTTCGTATTAAACTGTTTATTTGTATCACTCTATTTATCAATAATAGTAGTTTTATTGTACTTTATAAAATTGATATGTTGCATGATACATATAAAATCAAAATTGATACTACTATGATAAACATTACTTATATATTAGTATATCGATCGCTTTCTACCAAGACCTCATATTTCAAAATTGTACGAAAACCCTTTTAACGCTTTTTATTATAGATATTAAATATTATAAAATATTGTCAATTGCTCGTAACTCAAATATTCATCTCAATAGAGTTACAAGCAAATAACACATTATAGTTTTAATTGTTTGCTTATAAATATCCTTCGAAAATGTTTTCCTACAATTTAGAGATATGAGGTTTTGGCAGTAACCTAACAGTATACTTTATAATGTACGATTGAATGATTGTATTGATGACAGTTATCGTGATGTCATTCATGATTAATTTGACGCTAGAATATGCGATTCGTTGATGTTGATATGTACAAATATCAATGATGTATAGTATAATATGAACTACGTGGAAATTATATTATAACTACTTACTTATACTTAAAGTATACTTGTGTATTATGTGCATGGAATCACCTCCAATATATGTTATTTTTTTACAAATCTGCGTCGTCTTAACGGGAATTTTAGAACTATTTACAATATCAATAATCGTAAATAAACTGACATTTTTTATTTTTAAACCTTAAATATTTACCATTAGCTATGTATACCGGTTGTCATACCGGTTTCAAGGCTTTCGTTTTATTTAACTCGCTGCGAAACCTTTTTTGACTATCGCACACACATATTAAGATAAAAATCAAATTTTCACACTATTTTTTACCCTACGATTTAATCAGTAGATTTTTTTAAAGTCTATGGCAAAATTGGTATCAAGCAATCAACTTTTCATACAAAAATTTAATTGCATTAAAGTTATGTTATATAAAATAAAATCAAACTAATAATTGATGCCACTTTTGAATATGCTAAGAACTACTTTAAAAAATATTTCATTTCGTTTAATTAAAAATTGAAGCATGAACATAAATATCTAAATTAACATTTTATATCTTGGTAGTTTTGACAAACCACATCCATAACACATATAAAAATGATATTCTAGTAGAAATTATATACATGAAATACAATTTCCTTTGTTTCTTACTACAAAAGAAGATTTGTTTTATTATAGTAACTAGTTTTAAGGTATATTGTAAAACTTTGTATGAGAATACTTTACAGCTTAATCTATATATATATATATATATAAGATTTTATTTAATAACTTTACATCAAAAAAAGAGCATAATAAATTACTGCATACGTCTTTAAATAAATGACATTGTTTGCAAAATAAAATGCGAAAATTTATTGTATATCAAACAGTTTCTAGTTTTTTGATCGTAAGCTCGTTTGAATTTTTAGATTCCATTGGATATGATTTCATGTGAACGGCGTCCGCGGTGACGATTGAAATGAAAAAATTGCCATTTCCTCGAAACAACGCAGGCATTCAAGCATAACTCAAGACCTAATCATATTCATACAGGCAGGGGTCGAGACCGAAAGGCTTTTACGGGGGCCACATCCGGGCCGCTTTACGGCTGCGCGGCCCTGAAACTTGGCAACAATTTCCTTTCCTGCTAGCTCCATCATGATAAGGAATACCGTCTACGCCGCCTCGAAGGGCAAGGTGACGTCACGGACACGCTTCGTACAGTGGTACGCTCGAAGCGGCCAGTCGGACTTTGACTTATCTTGACGTTTTTAATGCTCGTAAATTGGCCGTCCCATGCCTTAAGTAGATAAGAACCAGTGTCCGGGCGGTTTACTTAATTTTCATCAAAACGGCAGAAAACACGTGACATTGAAAGTGAATGCTGGTAGTGATGTCCCCACTATGAATTTAATCAATATTTTTCCTATTTAACTATACTCTCTGCAAGCTATCTTTATTGGATTAATGCCAACAAAATGCTCCGACTTTCAAAGAATTCTCACATGGTTCAATATCACCATAGTTGCAGTATGACTTAGTTAGTAAACACGCCCGCTTATAAAATGTTCTAAATCGAAGGACTCTGTGAAAGAATATATTTATAGAATAGATGAACGATATATTCCGAATGCGTTGAGAGATTGACAAACAATCAACACAAAAAATCAATCAATTTATAACATGTCCCAACCTTTAGATTCGATATGCTCTATACTGGGGTTTCCCAAACTTTTTCTGCAATGGAACACTTCGAAAATTCGGAAATTTTAACGGAACACTTAGCTTATTTTTTTAGGTTGGGTAATTTTTACTAGTAAGAAGATCTTTGAATTTGTTACAGATTATAAAAGCTTTCCAAATTGTCGCGGAACACCTAGTCAGGCTTCGCGGTACACCAGTGTTCCGCGGAACATACAATAGTTTGGGAAACCCCGCTTTATACCATTTGTGTTTACAAACGGTTCATAATATGAACAATTATTTTCACTATTTTTTCTCTGTGATAAACACGGAGACTACAATGAAGAGTTATGATGAAATGAAAAATTTATCTTGATAGAATTATTTTATATTCATTTTGTAGAGTTGACATCTTTACACTGTGGAGATTCATATAGTTTACTTTCAAAATATATATATATATATATAAAAATACTAAACACTTTAAAACCCCGTTAAAAAAAGGAATAGAAACTAAAATAGCGATGATGAATTATTATGATGCGTTGGATACATATTTCTTATACAGTCATCGGCTTTCAATTGTAAGCATAATGAAATTTTTATACTAATATAATATAATGTGATATCATGTAGTTATAGAAACTATTTTTGTTTTATTTCGTAAAATTAATAACACTGAACGTCGCATTCGTTACAGTCACAGAACCGGCTCGAGCGATCCCGTTTGAAGTTATAAAAGGACATCATTATTTAGATGTTGTGTTCAATTTTTAGCGAAATCAAAAACTAAAAAACCGTACATTTAGAAAAAGGTAATGAATACTTCATTTTTCAAATGCTTATATTTTTGTAGCGATTGGGTTTATTTATTCGAAATATTTCGTTTATTTCATTTTTGATTCAAGAATCATATACTATGTTTTAACTTATACAGTTGATTATCTATATAGATCTAAAAATCTTCTATTCGTTTTGAATTTTTAAATTAAAAAAAAAATACTCATATAAAGGATGTCTAGTAAATTTCTAAAGGGAAAATTTTAATCTATACTTAAAATCTGATTATTTTCACTATTCATTATTTTTTTAGTTGTTTATATCAGTAAATCTTATAGTATATTCATCCGTATGCGACTATTCCAAACATATAACTAATAAATATTAATCCTACACTTGAATATTTTATAGACAACGACAAAGATGTATATGAAATAGATGTTTAGCTTTTCTTTTGACAACATGATATTATATAGATAACCAATAAATAAAGAAGTTGTTATGATCTTGTAATGGCAAGATTATTATCGAAGAACTTCTTTTAATACAATATGTAAACAATTATGAGATTATAACAAGTTCACGAACGGCTTTTACAAATTAATACTGGAATTACTTATAAATATACATACATGTAATAGATCATATCATTATTAATTCAATTATTTAATGATTGCTTTATGTTATATAAAATGATTTTTTTACCGGCGGCACACCTTATAATATACATATAGCGTTATTCTATTGTTTCACAATAATAATCAAAATAGTATGCCATGGATTTAGTTTTTTCTTTAACAAAAAAGAGCTATTTCGTGCATTCATAGCTTTTACAGCCATAGCAATTAAAAGATTACTCGATTTTAAGATCTAGCCATAAAAATAAGGGCAATAAAACAACGGTTCGGAAAAATTTACCCGTTGATCGCATGTAGTTTAATAATACCCATTGGGATAGTTACTGAACGAAGAAATGGTTTTTCAATTAAATAATTGTATAGCCTTGACATTAGTTATCAGTAAAATGGAAATAAACTTACGGTTCGGTTTTTTATCACCATTGATATATGGTGTTATGTTTACTACTACATAGTACTGATCTATTAAGCAACTAAATTAATTTAGGTATTTATATTCTAAAATAATTTTTTGTTTAATTTTTTGCTAATTTGAATTGCATATAATTTACGTTCAACATGTTTTGATTCATTCTAAGAGGGTTGAAATGGATTCCGAAATATTCATCGAAATGCCATGTGTGTTGATCTGCTCAACATGATGATATGAATATACGGTATCAGCTTGTGAAATGGTCATGTGTATGCAGAATATGATTCCAAAAGATGTAACTCAGGGAATATTAACAATACGCTTGGATGTTAACATTTTTTTACTGTATTTTTGTTTGAAATCAACTTCTACAGAATATAATCAATAGATAGTATAATTACTACAATCAATATCATCTTGGTATTCTCGAAATTAACAGTGGCCCTTTTCTATTTTCCTGCAGCCATTTTAATAGTTTGCATATTTTCTAGTATTTCTAGAGTTTCCCTCCTACATATTTTCAGATTTTCCATTGGACCCTCAACTTTTCAGTATAGATAGCTACGGTAAATGTGATATCGATTTATCTGTTAGAATTGTCATTTCATGGATTCTAATTACCACAAGGGTATTTTTTTTTATTTTATTTTCAATATAACATCATACCACGATCACTTTTTTATAGAATAATATCTATCAAAAATATATCCATCAAACTATTTTTTTTTCAAATTTGACTAATTAAAATTTTAGGTAAATAGTATTAACCCTCCTGATATCCAGCTTGAATAAATTAGATTACTTTTCGATATCACATCTCCGAGATATAATAATTGATCAATCAGGTGTATAGACGAAGCAGATGGTGGGCACATTTAGTAACTAAATTTAGCCTTAAAAGTACGGTAAAATTTCTGAAACTAATATTATTCCCTTAATTTTTATTATGAAATGTAATAAAACCAACCATTTTCTCTGCATATTTATTTGTCAAAAAATAAATTCATATTTAAACCAGATATATGTTTATTTTTGTAAAAGAATAAGTTCAACGTAGATGTTTTTTACTGTACAAAAAGTGTAAGCATTAAAAATGTTTAAATTACTTTACGCAAGTTGATATTTATTATTGTTCGTGAGTATCTTGCCTAAAAAGTACTTTTTATCTAGATTTAGTGAAAATTAAGATAGCCTGCTTTATTAGACTGGCTAATTTTGACTGTAATTATTTCTCTTTTACATTATTATTATTACTTATCGTTTTTTTAAGAAGTCTTTAAATTCAAGATTTTTAATCGGAGAATTTATTGCTATATATAATTGATCCGATAAAAATTGTCCGCCGGTATTGTGTTAATATATTTTTTAGATAAGACATAATTTTATTTTAGTAGCTAAATTTTATGCAAGCGTACGAAATATTTTCAAGGTTCTATTTTTTGTATTTAAACGTGTTAAGCTAACTAATACTTAATTTTAATTACACAAATAATGGTAAAAAAAATACGAAAAAAGTATTACCATAAAAAATATTTTATTGTTTAAATTTACATTGTAAAATAATTTTAAAAAATCGAAATCAGCACGGAAACAAATTGCCACTGGACAATTTGTTTCTGTAATGATCATATGAAAACATTATATTTTGAAATATTTCAATCAAGATAAGTCTTGGATATTTTTTATCTTTCTTCGGCTACATTTATATGAATATTTTTTTTTTAAATATCGTCTCAATAGTTTCAGAATTCTTAATTATATTTAAAAACTTTTTGAATCACATTTACGTTTTACTGTAGCACTTCAAATTAAAAAATAAATATTCTCGTTTAGTTTCATACCATATGACATCCAGTGATACTCAAGAAGTATATGAAGGCATTAGTATGAAAAATTAAAAAAAATAACAAAAACACACGGCAAAATATGACAATGGATCGATATTAATAAAACAAATTTAAAGTGAATTCTATCCAGCAATAAGTCTGCCATTTAAATGATGTTATAGTTGTTATTCATTAAAGTAATGGTTTACTACTATTTTTGTGAGTACGATATCTAATGAAAGTTTCAGGTATTGTATTATAGAATAAGCCTTAGATTCGCAAAGTGGGCGATACGGCCCCCGTGTGGGTGTTAAGGCCAGCTAGGGGGGCGGTAGCGGCTTCAGAAGCATTTCGGGTTCGTTTAGGCAGTCTAAAGGGGGCGTTTAGGAATATGGTGGCGCTTATTCCTTGCAGAAGAAAGTAATAATTACATTACGCGAGCAAAAAAAACTAAAACGAGCTTAAAAATTGTAATTTTGTAAACATTAAGTTATCGCTCAAGGCATTTTTCCGAGAGCCTATGAATTGCAAAACGAAATTCTCCATTTGATTTCGAATTTTCACTTTGTACTACGTACGAGAGTAGATATGAACGAATGCACAAAAGTAGAAATCTCCGAATAGAGCGTGATCTAATGGGAAAAAAAACGAAAAAGTGGCGGCCGGTATTTTTTTCTTAAAAACGGGCGTAGCAGGCCAAAAAAGATTGGAAATCTATGGAATATTCTAAATCCTTTAAACCATCGTTCTAATATTCTTATCACGGCCGCAATGTCATAAAACTAAAGTTTCATAAAAAAAACGAAAGACTATAAATCCAAAGGGTTAAACAATGAGCTGACAATCCATTTCGTGATATATTATTAGGTTCGCTCGTTGAAAACGATATTTCTAACGGTCCCTATATTTTATACTCTAATCAAATACTTATTATTATTGTCAGCTTTGTATTAAAATTATTAACTTGCATCAACTCACAACAGTAACCGCTGTAACTATACAACATGCCATCAGCTCAACTAAGAAATAATAGCAACAGCCAATTCTGGTCTTGATGAGTAGCATGAATTAGGTTAGGTTATGTTAGGTTAGTAACAAAAAGTTGGGGCTCTTACGGAAGACAATATAAAATTAATGCAAAAAAACTATTATAATCACAGCTACTAACTACAAATATTTGATAATAACAATCGATTTCGGATATGCGACATGAAATATAGGTTATTATAAGTATAACTTAATTAATTTTCTACTGATAAAATGTATTGTCACACGATTAGTCAATCAAGCAATGAATTATTTCCAAAATTAATTTTGTCCATTATATAAAATAATTAATCAACTGTATAGTAGTTAATTGCCTATTAAATTAGTTTGGAAAGTATAGTACAGTGCGGTCCGTAATTAATATTTTTACAATGTCTGTTTTTTAAAATGATCTAATATCTACAAATTAAAACAATTATTTCAAGGGCTTGCTGATTATTGAATCCAATAGCAATGATTTAGTACTCAAACGTTTTTATTACCTGCTTAAAACATGTTTTTTCTGCTATATTTTTTATAAACGTTCCAGCATTAAATTGTATTGTTTGAGAAAAGTGTAATATGATAAATATTTTCTGAACACACTTAATTAAGTATGTATCCATTTATTTTTTCTATCAAATTTTTAAAATTGTTTTTAAAAAAATCTACAAGATTTGCTGACATATCTGGCATAATAGAGTAATGAGTATATTGAAAGAACTTATTCCAATTAATACCATTTATTTTACTAAAATACATATTTTGAAATATTCTTTCGTCGTAGATTGCAGTCTCACAATTGTATTTTTTAGTTTTCATAAAATATTAAAAGCTGCGTTTAACGAAAAGTTTTTTTATAAACAAAAAAATCAGAAATTCGGAAATGTATTTTTTACTTTTATGATATGTTTTAATCTGAAAAAAAAGTGTTTGACGTGAAAGATTTATGAAATCAATACATTTTGTAGAGAGTAAGAAGATTTTTGCAGAATTAATTAGAATGTAAATCTATCCTACCCTCGTCATTTATTTATTACTTTGTTCAATTACAAATGTCTTGGAAAGAAATCTTTTTAACTTTGAGATAATTATAAAATACCCAATTATTGTATTTATAATACAAGAGCTTACATACATAAGTTAAATACCATTTTGGCGTAAATATAATATGTTTAAATAGAAGAAAGAAAGGAAATTTTTCTGCATAAAGGTATTTTTCAAGTTTAACTTTTTCCCCATTGTGACAATCGATATCTACGTGTGTATAATATCTTATGACGAAGGTGAAATTGATATCGATTCACACAATGACTTTCCTTCGCCGCGATGTGGCTCCTTTTAGAGAATGATGTTTTAGCATTGATAACGAACGTAATTCAACTTGCCCGCTTTTTGATGAGAGCCGTGACCTTCACCCCTCTCTTGAAGCTTCAAGCGTCGGTCGTCGTGTGCACCAGCTCGGCTAGCGTGATTGCTAAATTGAGATATGAACATACCGTAGAAACCGGGGTGGAGTCTCAGTAAATATTAAAAATGCTAAAAAGGGATTAATTATTTTCTAAAAAATAAATCAACGGTATATTCTTTCATATTTACTCGCCTATGTTAATAGTCTTTTAAAATTATATATCAATCAAATTTAAGTACATTTTACGATACAACAATTAAATATCATACTTTATGGGTTCTTATTTTGTAGATATATAAAAATATCATATTTTTTTAATTATATATTATATAAATCTAAAATAAGATAAGCCGTACATAATTTTCATAGAAAAATAGGATGAATACGTAATGTTAGATTTATTGGTCGGCAATAAGCCGGGCACATGACTCACATTCATGGTGAAATAACCATCATCAAAACTTACATTTTTTTTTATCTTTTATATTGATATGTATCTAAAATATTTAACTCAAATGCTAATAATGTTTTTATTGATACCGTTTACTTTATATTTATAAAAATAAAATATAAATTATAATAAAATAAAACTTAAATACTTAATTAATTTTTTAATCACGAGAGATAATAATTCTACATATACTACTTAATTAAACTTATTAATTTGTTTTGTATTGGAAGAAAAACATATACTATTATAAAGACAGACGGAATATATAAAACTATGTCAATAATAGATTTTTAAAAGAGGGATTTAAAAATCACCCATTTAATGGTGAGCAAAGTGATTTTTTTTAAATAATTAAGAAGTTAAGTCTTACCAATATCTACTATCTATAATGAATACTACATACTTACGAAAATCTTGATTACTTATAGTTAAAGATTAGTTAGTTTTGATACTTCGTGGTTGTTACACTATGTTTTATTATCATTTTAAAGAACAGACAAAGATATAAAGCGTAAAGATAATCATACTTTCTCAAAAATTCAAAAAAAAATTAGACAGATGCTTTTTTTATTGAAGTATTTTATCACACGTATAACTTTATGACGCAAATATAATTTGATAAAACCCTTTCTTATTTTTGTTATATTTCTGTTTTGACATCAGAACAATGAAAAATATTTATTTACGGGATTCATTTATTCGTTATTTTCAAATAAGGAATATCAGTTGCTACAGTGAATGAAAAAATCGGCGTGGCACGCATATTTTTTTCCACAGTTTCAAACATTCCCGACCTTTTTTTAGACTCTGTAAAAAAAAATTCTCTTCTTTATGACACTTCTAACATCCGACTGTATTGTTACAACCCAAACTCATCCTTCCGCTTATTCTTCCAACACTTAGTTCATATTCTTTCGAAAATGTATTTTTTGAACAAAAGAATAGATTATAACACAAGATTATTACTGTGGGCGTTCAACTTGACACGAATTTTATTATTAAATTGAATAGAAATCGTAAAGAAATAATTTTGTCTACTGTGTTTTCTTCGTTTATTGAAATAATCACAGACAAAATAAAACACTTTACACAACACAAAACTTAATTGAGTTTCATTGCTAGTTTTCATTGACAATTAATAATAAAAATATCTAAATTATTTAAAACTGGTAAACTTCCATATGTGAGATCACTGTTAGCG
>JAGVSQ010005622.1:0-17446 GCA_022683975.1 Rhyacophila evoluta
CAACCTAAGTCTTGGGTAATTTATATTTACTCCCGGAACATTTCCGTCGAATAAAGTAGATCGTTTCTTGATAGCAGAGCTCGGGGATATGCCTGATTAAGACCAGGCGTAAGAGCGGGGCGGGTGGATGGTGGGCACATGAGGTAGGTTGAGTAATTGTCTGACGAATAATTCTCGTGAAATAAAAACTGTCAAGGCTTCACATTGCGGTGGTCCATATACTTCACTTTCAGAGTAGATATCTTTACACTGTGTCAGTCCATATGCTTTACTTTGGGAGTGAACATTGTATAGAAGAAGAGAGATATTTTATATATTTTTCAGTAATGTAACATTTTTCAGGAAACTATTTTATTGGCAGAGGTTGTAGTATTTGGACGCCACTGCGGAGGTTGGGGTGCTTAAAATTTTCCAGCCGTTTCGCAAGAATCCGCGCTGAAACAGTTTTCAGTGGTTTAATTGATAACACAACCACCGCCTGCTTACCTCCAATTAAACGTGCGGGTCTGCATACACGCAAACTTGTGCCAAACTGTCGGCATAAACCAAACTACTTTGCCAGTTTCCCTGATCCGAGTGTCAAAGTTATCCCGGGGGAATGCCAGGACTAATCTAGAGGACGATTCGTGTTGTTGCGTCGCGTTTACACATTACGACATAACAGATGTCGGCGCGTACTACACAACACTATAACAGCAACCATCGCTTAACACGTCAAACGCCCAAAATCATCATAAATAACATAATCAATATGATTTATATCAAAATTAAGATGCTTTTTTTTTCTCAAACCATATACTATTCTACGATGATAACATGATATGGTTAAAAATGTAAAATGTAGAGTGGTGATTAATAAATATATCGACTAAATCGTCGTATTAGTGGCAATAGACGTTAAAGTAAAAAAGTGAGTTTTGAAATAGTCTAATTTTAATGTTTTAATCTCTTTGTTAAATAAATTTTACGATGAGTTCTATCGAATAATACATTACACATTAAGATTTTATTGTAAAACTTATTACATAGAGAGACTTAAACACTAAAACTCGATTATCTAAAAACTCACTTTTTTACTTTAACGTCTTTTGCCAGTAATACGACGATATAAAGGAAAAGGGACATAGCCCCCCGTTAAAAAAACTACAATTACAATGTATATAACTTAATACACGTTCTATCAATATGATAAAAAATAAAGTGAGTTGTATAGTTCCTATAAGTGCACTTTTTTCTCAAATTTAAAATGAGCATATGGCTTAGATCTAGTCTCTATTTAACATCATAATGAAACGTCAATAAGTTCCCAACGGCAATAAAAATCTATAAAAAGTGGATTTTAAAATTACGAATAATTTATTTGTATCGTAATTGCTTCTAAAATGTAAATATTGTAAGTATTTAATTTTATTTTAAACATCTGTAATTCAATAATGAAGCCCACGAAATGTATAATTTTCAAGATTTAAATTTTTATCAAAGAAAAAGTAACGAACAACAAAAAAGTGATTTGCCAAAAGTGCCAAAGTGCACTTATGGTAAATAGGAATTATACGACTCAAGTGTCGAATTTGTATAAAAAATGTACTTTTAAATAAAAAAGATAATTTCCATCACATCAATGTTATTGTTTTTTTTAATAACTTATTAAATAAATACCAGATTAGGTAAATAAAACTCACCTTTAATTCTTCACGTACTTTAAGGTTGTGATTATTTAATATGTTGACTTTGTTCTAAAATCATTAAATATACATTTTTGTACTTCCTGTAGAATTTATTATGTGTGGGCTACATCCTTGATTTTTCAACAGTTGATTTGCTCTATAGAGGGTGGATATGGCAGAAAGAAAAGTTTTAAATTATACATGATGTATATTAAAGGTGTTTTTCCTGAATGAATTTATTCCACCATGCCAAAATTTAAAGAAAAGGTATTGAACAGTTTTGAGAATATTTTGTATTAAACAACTATATAGCATGTGAACCGGTAATGAAAAATTACTTACAAAAACATTGAACACAGTTTTAGAAAATACATATTCGTTATTACTTAAGTTTTCAAATATACAGTGAATTATATTAATAGTTCTGGTTAGTTAACATAGGGTTAAGCACCAAAATAGTTTGTCGAATCATTTTACATGTGACTGCTCTCTTGGGAGGGCGACATTTGCATGTTACGTTTATTGTCTTATTTTATGTACTAGCATGTGAGTAATTTAAATACTTAAGTGAAATTTCTGTTCTGGTCGACCGATGAGACGAGCCCTTCTGGTTTCATGGACAACCACTTGGACCCGAGAACTTTCATGGGAAATCTAATTGAATTCAACTTGTATTCGACATATGTTACATTATCTTTTGTTATTTGTGTCTCACAATGATTGATAAACATTAAATATCTATTGTAATAACCCAACCAATATTTCTAAAGAAGTCATATTTTGTATGTGTCTACGTTAAGCTGCAAATGATCAACTAATGTCATCAAGTTGCATCATGCTATTTAGATGTCCCGTATTATTAACTCAAAGGTATTAAAATGGATCAAAAAATGTCACAAGAAAATTAAAAAAAAAACTCCACTGGACTCTGATACTTTTTTTGGACTATGTTTGCTCCTAAATTAGAGCATATGGATATATACAGTGTGAATATGTCCCCTCTAGAATAAGAATCCCCCAATTTTTGTTTAGGAAAATTGGTTTTCAGACAATTGTTTAACTCAATGGGCATCCAGCCATGCATTTTCATATTTTTTTAAATCCAGCAGATATAGAATAAAACCCGCATTCCCCGGATCTGGAAGGCAATACTAACTTTAACGCCCTTGGGGAGACAATATATAATATTGACTAGATAATATCATATAACTTCAAACTTTACTAAAACTAATAAAAAACTTTTTCTTTAGAATTTTCATATTTACCCTAACATAGTTGTAACGCAACAGTCTTAATATAATTTACAGTAAATAGACCTGGTGTTACAGTATGATGTCTATCGTGCGGTTTCAATCTTCTAAATATTATACATTGATTTTATTCATAACTGTTTTATGTGGTAGTTTTTTATTTAATTTCTGGGTAACTATCGAAAAGATTATGTACAATTTTTATGGTCTATTTGTATTTAAAACTTTTTTTGTTATCATTTTGTTGCATGATTAATATTTTGTTGGATTGGCGACAGCTATAAAGCCACTGTATTTTTGAAATGAATAGGCAATATAAAATAAAATAATATCGTTCATTTATAACCATTTTATTTATTCCAATATATAAGTGAAAAGCTTAGACACCATCCATATATGTATTTGTAGAATCTATATATTTCGTCCAGGAATCAGACAAAGAAAAAAATACAATTTAAAATAATCAAATTGAAATCTGATATGTGTGACCCAGATTGCGAATAATTTACACAATCCATTCAGAAGTATACATTTCAAAAGTTTGAATATATAGTTCAAATACCCCTTTACCCGAAAGTAATTCATTAAATAAACATTGAGATTATATTTATGCCATAACTTATACTTGCTTCCTTTTTCATCACCCGTTACGTATCCACACTCACTACACGGGCGTATAACTTGACGTAGCAAACGTCAGGCGCTCTTCAAAGTGCCAAATATGTTCCGGGTGGAATTCTCTAAAACTTTGGTTGGCATGGAATAGAGTGTGCGTGATTTCTATTATAATATAACTAACTAAGCACTGGTAATATCTAGCCGGGTTGAGAAAAAACCTTATTGCTTAGCGTACGATTTCACATTTTTTTAATAGCTAGAAAATTTTCATTCATAGAAATCAAATCGTAATAGCCGACTCGTCTCATAAATGACCGTAAAATTAGTTATTCATGTAAAGTTTTGAAAAACAAAATAAATTTTAACTACAGAATGATCCGGAAAATACTTTTAAATCACTGTGTTAATCACTTATCTGGCTGACATTATTCAAATGATTGAAAAACATTTTAAAATGATAAATCTATGTACACCATTACTTAAATTTTACAATATACAAAGTCATACAAAGATTTTTTTTGTTTAAAAGTTGAAGAAGGTAGAAAGTTTAAATTTCACATTTGTTTATCAATTTTACATTAAGCAAACCACCATTGAACCTATCGGCTAATTACTTATTAAGGAAGTCACAGGTATTGATTATAGGTTTCCGTTATCTAAATATTTAACGAGTTTTAACCTCGTAATGGCTCAATATTGAATTTATTATAATATGCGTGTCATTCACAGCCTATAAAACGTCATGTCGTGCTTTTTCAGGCAAGCTTTTACAGGTAGCAATTAACTGACAAGGTGTGTCTAGCAAACGGAAATGCGAGGTATGTTTTAATTTCTCTAATGACTTTTCTCTTTTATTACTCGTGATAAAATCTGAAAAAAACACTGAAAATAACACTAGACAGAGAAAAATAATACTACAATAATCGTCGAACATTTTCTGTTTTTGAGTATGTTTACTAATCTGTTGGGATATATAATAATAAAAATTAATAAATATTAAAAACTTAAGAAATTAATATAATATCTTACATGAAGGCATTTATTGAGTAGTATTTAGTATAATACTATGTAATATGAGATCCAAAACTAAATTAAGATTCTAGCTTTATGACATTAGGAATTTAGTAGGAAAAGCTTTTGTAATAATAGAACTTATTTATCCATCTAAATGTAGAATTGAAATTTATTCTAAGTAAAAAAATATATTAAAAATACAACACTGTTTAACTAGCGTGAACTTCCATTATTTCTTATAACAATAATAATATTCAAGAATATTTGGTCCAATTTACTAGGCAGGTGTTTCTCTCCGTCTCATAATAACCTATATATTCTATGTAGTTCACACTGGTTGGAAATATTATTTGTAAAGATTTTACAATTCATTTGAAAGCTGAAAATCTTTAAAAATGTAGAATTAATAGTTAGATGGAGCTTCAATGCCTAAATTTAAAAGATTTTATTGAAAAATTCAAGGCTCTACATACTCTGGTATTATTTTTATGATAAAATTCAAATATATAAATATTATCTTTTATGTGATATCACGTATTTTCAGCTATTTTAAATGTTCGCAATTTTTTACAAAATTTGTCATCGTTGAGTTAATAATTATGAGAGCTTTTTTCGTTACATACCTTAAAAGTTTTTACGTTTTTAATGTCGTTATAAAACAATGTTTTTATATTATTAACGATGATTTAAATTGGTATAATAATATATTAAAGTTGTTTATTTTACTATGTTCTCTTGTGCTCTAACGACACAATGTACAAAGCAATTTTGTCTTTTAGGGTAAGGTTCAGTAATGTGGACCCTGTCGTAATTTCACAGTTTTGTGTGATTTGGGACACCACTGCGTTGTCCACTTGCCGGGGCCAATTTGAAAAGCTTTATTATCCGCTTAAACCACTTCCCTGTAAACAAAACAATGCGATGAAGTGATGCGATGAAGGTTTGACAAACAGAGCCTTAAAACAGACAGGGATAATTCGAAATGAGATATTTTATTTTTTCTGAAAGAAATATTTTTTTATTGCTCAAGATAATTTATCCTCTTGTTTACCAAAATATATTTCATTCGCGTATAAAAATAGGAATTTCTTTATAAATTATTAAGTTGTATGGAAAATAAAAGTAAACACATTATACCCACGTATACGTTGGAATTGAAGAATGCCAGGACTACTAGGGGAGGAACTAAGTAATTGGTGATCAGTTCATTTTTTAGATGTCATTTAATGGCATCTAACATAAAAAGCATACACTCTAAGTTTTTTTTTGAGAAAAAATATGGTTGTAAAAATTTCCAGCTGTGTATTTGATATTATTGTCACACAAAGTTCAGTATATTCGAGTACGTGGTACTAAAATTAGAGATAAACTGATAGAATGCTCTAAATTTTACATGAATAAACATGTACGTGGTAATATTATATATAATTGTATTTTATTCATTTATTTACATAAAATATATGACGGCTTGATGAATTGAGCAAATGGTTGTTATGTTAGTCAATCCGTAAAAAAATAACTCATTTTTTACCATATTCGTTCTAAAAGTGGAGTATATAGATCTCCGCATTATGAAAACATGTCCTAGAAGATTATTTAGGATGAAAGTCGGTTGTCATAAAATTAATTAACCCAACGGGCATCCATTAAGATTCTTAGTTTTATTTAAAATCCAGCAGATGTAAGAATCTAACCCGAATTTCTCGATTGCAAGATGTCCACTGAAGATTATTTACGATACATTATTTTAAATATAGTTTGAAGAAGAATCTCTTCAAATTAATTATTTAGTTCTATTTATTTCGTACTCACTAAGAGATTTGTTCTTAGAAAATATAAAAATAAAACAAGCGAGTACATTCTGTTCTGTTTTTATTGCTATACTAATAATAATCGATTGCCTTGAGGCATGTATGACCTTCATTGAATAAGTTCTCAAATATTTAATTTCATTTGCTACACTTTCAAACAAACAAGGTCGTTGAAAACAACGATTTTTTCCTTAATTATTTATATCAAATAAATACAAAAATAGCCACAGTTTTAAAACGATAATCGTTTATTTACGTGCTAAGAATGAAAAAAACGTTTTTTTTTCTTTCTTTTTTAAAAAAAGTTCAGTTTATTTATTTAAGACCTTAAATGCGTCGCCTCAAAGAAAATAACAAATAAAACGACGTCTTATTGTTTTATTTTTTCTCTTAGATACAAAAAAGCTCGCTGAAAATATGACACAGTGTAAATAAATACAGTGGTAAAGATTTTTTCGATTATGTTCCCAAAGAGAAAATGATATAAAATTCATAGGCTTTCTGTCAATAGCAGACATCAGATGGGTCAAGTTTAGAATATATAACTAGTAGGTGTTCCATATTTTCATGTGAAGCTTTAGTAATAAGCCATATATGATATTCATAACTATCCATTCACATACTTGATATGATATTTTTCTAACGTTAATGTAACAGTATTACTGAAACTCGGAATAAATATAGACCGTTGACCAAATCTCACGAAAAGTTCTTTACATTATGAAAATATATTTGTTTCGTTTTTAGAACAAGAATAGGAAAAAAATACACAACACCTCGTCCAAATTTCACGAAACGCATTTTAACAATGTACTCCAGTTGCTTTGGAAAATTTAAATTATTTTTTTACACACCACATAAATACTTATCAAATGTATCGATATATCTCATAGTATAATTCAATAAACTATTGAGTATCATTGAGAATTAAACTGAAATGCACTAGAGTATGGGTGAGTAACCATCAGACCATAATCGCTGCATTCGTGGTGTATCAATCTCAAAAAACTTGAAAATCCGAGAATAATTGCACATATATTATTTCATATTTGTTTTAGAATTATACTATTTATTATTATCTACCCTCTACTAACTCTTGTCAATAAAAGTAATCAGTGACTTCTTAAAGTAAAAAGTCAATGTCAACCATAAATATTTTGCCAACAACTGATGTATTAACTCAATAAAAAAAATGTTGAACTGAGTTAATCATCAAGCATCTTTATAAAAACTGGCTTTAAAAAAAGAAAAACTGCTCAAACCATGAAATAAAAATTCAATGAACCGTCTTGTCACTTAAAACTAAAAAGCACTTAGCACCATAAATACTAAGTAATAACTTTGTCGAGCTTTTTTTATTGAAAGCACAACATTGACTATCCGAAGGCATTTAAGCTTTTTTGTTGGTTGTCTAACCAAAGAAATGCAGTTTGGAGGAGCAAGGCACCGACAAAATAGATCATTGTGTAAAAATAAAGTGCTTTGACGTGAAAAAAATGTAGTCTACGTATTTTACTGCGAACGCTCGATACCTGTTCACGTGTTTGACGGCCGTTTATCTATGCAGAGTGAGTTAGAGACAACTTTAACACCTGTATATCCACGTGGAAACAATATAAAGATATATTAAAGTTCTTTTATGTATAAAATAAAAACTATTGATCAAACTTTGCCAAGTTTTATGCTGATGATTGATAACTGGCAGGAAGTAAGCGAGGAATAAATATTAACATGCGATATGTGCGGATAATAAAAAATCTTGGAGATGCCATGGAATGAATGATAACTATTCTGCAAATATATATGGTGAAAAACAAACAAATATAACGTATTGTAATATATTTAGTGGTGCAAAATAGTGTTTACGTTATGATAAAAGAATCACAAATTCCTGGTTCGTATTCGTAAATATTACATACTACAATATATTAAAGTCTCCCCGGTTAGCATAGTTGGTAGCGTGCGCGCCTAGCAATCCGGGAAATGCAGGTTCAAATTCTCATCTGTTGTTGGATTTTAAAAATATAAAAATGCAGGACTGGATGCCTATTGGGTTGAGTAATTGTCTGACAAACAATTTTCGTGAAAAATAATCTGTCAAGACGTCTTCATATTGCGGATATTCATATACCTGCTTTTGGAGTGGATTCTTTACTCTATGTAGATCCATATACTCCAATTTGGGAGCGAACGTGGTATAATATATATAGATATATTAAAGTAGAAAGAAATAAGTGGATTCCTACTGGATTATACCATATTCGCTGTGATAATAGAAATATGAATCTACAATATGATATATACCCTCTTATTTTATTATGTAGCTACAGGATTAGTACCCTAAACACCAAAACGACAAGCATATCATTGAATACAGAGGTAATGCTCAGTTTTGTTTTTTCCTTTTTATATTATGTCCTTAATATTAAAGTATGAGTATCAAAATTGGTATTAGGCAATGAAAAAATTGTTTACATATTCAGATTTAAAATGTTGATTCAAAATTACTATTAAAACTGACAATATCATTTTTTTCAATTGCTAAAAAAGCACTGCTCAGCTGTATATTACGAAAGCTTATTACTAATACTGATCAGCTTAAAATCCTTAAAAAGTTTCAAAACCAACATTCCTTTAAATTATTATTCTTTCTTTCAGTGACAAAATGTTTCAAATAATAATGAGTTTTATTTATTAAACATATAACAATCAATCACACTATATATACACTATAAATATTGGCATCAGCAAGCTCTTTACTTGTAAAAGAAATACTCACAATCCAATTTGAGTTCGGATCTCATCATGTATATTACTATTGGGGTTGACCAAAGAACTCAAATATATCTTCTAACATAATATATATATACTGGCTATACGTATGTTTTTTATTTGATGTATTATATAACGAATAATTCGGTTTTATTTTGTTTTCTACAATCTCATATATATATATGTATAACTCATTACAAAGTACTACCTAAACATGGCAAAAATTAAATAGAAAATGAAAAAATGTCTTTTACTCACAATCTATATATTTTTTAAAGTTTTATTAAGCTCCACTTGTTTAATATTACTTTTAAATTAGCAAATATCTTGTAATATTGATATTACATTAATACAAAATCTGATTGTATAATATTGATTATAAATATTCTTTTCATCTCTTGTATTTTTTTTTTGCTGTGTAAACGAGATTTTAGTCTGTAATGAGTAATATAAGATGATATATATTTATAAAACCTTTGATATTGTTTTATATATTTTATTTTTTTATACCATATTTGCTCCCAACGTGGAGCACATGGACCTACACAGGTTGAAGATATCTACTCCGAAAGAGGAGTATATGGCTATCCGCAATTTTAAACGTTTTAACAGATTATTTCCCCCGAGAATTGTTTTTCAGACATTTACTTAACCCAATGAGTATCCAGTCTTGCATTTTCAGATTTTTATAATCTGATAGATGGGGAATCGAATCCGCATTCCCTGGATTATTAGGCGCGGATGCTACTAACTACGCTACCGGGGAGACTTATTTATCTGTAATATCACAGTGTGAAGATGAGACTCTCGAAAAGTGCGTAAAGAATTTTATTAACAAAGTCATTTTAACGATAATTGCATATGAGCCAATTGTCCAATCCATTAAGTAGCCAGTTCGGCATTTTTTACTTTTATCAAAAATTCAGACGTATTAAATTTTCAGCACCATAGCGTGAGTTAAATCTAAGCTATTTTCAGATTAATATGAAATAAAACTTGATTTCTCGTTTATTTAAGGGAACAAAGAAAAAATAAGCTACTATAAATGCAGAAAAAGATGCATGCGGAAAAGTCTCATATAACGAATAAATATATAAATAAATCGTATATATTATTCAATATTATATGATATTTGTAGTAGATAACATTTTAAATTGTCTTTGTAGATTTTTTGTATATGCTGTTTTTTATATTGCTGTTAATTTTTTTCAATCAAGGCTTCACTCTATATCCAATCAACAATAAAATATAAAATCTTTTTATACTGCACTCTGGAGTGTTAATGCTTCTACGACGATTGAATACAGCTGCAGCGAGGAGTTAGTTACCTGCACAGGTAAGTGTACTGCTTACCTTCGTTCAAAAGAGCCAGACAAATGACAGGTTGACATGCCAGCAATTTCGCTCAGAAAGTGAGTCTAGACGGCCATTTTTCCAATGGAAATCAAAGCAATCATGCCACACGTAAGTTTTTGAGAAAAATACTCATATTCAGTCAACCAAATAACATTATAAGTCAAGTAAACAGATTTTTCTAGTACAATATATTACGATTTAGCTTATATATATTTCGTTAAAAGCTCTCTTCAGAACTTTACTTTACAATTATATTTCGCTTATTAGAAAACTAGTTAATTTGATTGCATGTAAATTCATCGAACTAAATAAATAAACCAAGTGTAAAATTAATACGCCTCTTTTCGTTAATCAGTCTTTTAAAATTTATTCTTTCTAGCAGAAAAATAAAATGAATTCCCCACAAAATAACCTTCAAAATATTATATTCATTTTGAAAATACTGATGAATTCAATAGTATTATCAACTGAAAATATGTTTTGAAATAAATTGTTTTTATGTATTTGATGAGACATTATATACGTAAACTAAGTAAGGACTGATTTTTCAGGATATTTGTTGACATATTTTCGAAATTTTTACGTGTAATTTTTACTTATGACCTGAGTCATCTTTTCATAGAAAAACCAAAGCAGATATAGGATAATCTTATACGCTCCTATAGATATCAATTTAGTTTCCATTTATAAAATGTCAATGCAGACAAAAACTTCTCTCTCATGTTAGTATCCCAGTATCGTGGAAGAAGAAGCAATAAGGTTTTCTGGGTGCATTAAGAGCAAATGTCCCAGAATCACTGCATCACTGCATGGTAGCTTACGGTAGCTGAAGCCATGTTTAATTCAATGACTAGCTGGGTAACGCATCAGTACTCGAATTAAACCATGTGGCAGTTGTTTAGTGTAAACATCCAGCCGGTACTATTGTTCTGTAAAAAATAGTATATGCACCTGACAAATAACAAAAATCGTGTTTCAAGTTTCAAAAACTGTCTGGATACTAAGGTTGAGGTAGTTTGGCATCGCTAGGAACTCGTAAATAAAACAAAAAGCAAGGCAGCCCTCTGTTTCGTTAAAAGATAAAAAAAAACTATAAACCATTTATTCAATACGATTGAAGACAGGTGGTTTGTAAATTTAAAATAAAAATCCCCGAAAGCGTCAATGTTTAAATAATTATTGTACTAATTAAATATTATGTTGCATTGTTTTCATTTATGTTATTAAGTTGTATTACATTATTAGTTTTAAATATACTTGTTGTTAAATAGCAAAACCATGTCATGCGTTTTGTGGAGTAAATATAATTGTTAATGTGAATAACTACAACTAAATTTAGTTTCAAAGCCATGTTAAGTTTGAAACATTTTCTATGTTAGAGAAATATTCATTTTGTTGGTTGTAACAATCTTTCATATTAAAACGTAAATATTAATGCTTTTTGCTTACCACTCATGTACGAGACCAGTTTTGTGTCAAATAATTAAATTATGTTGAATTATAGTATGTTTAAAGGTATTTACTTATATCATGATACGAGCTTTTAGTAATACACATGTCTAGTAGCTACAACCAATACTAACCAAGTATGTATCATGGACAACATTAAACTGATTTTAAACATTCGATGTATAGTATAAAAATAAGCACCGATATTTATTTTACTCACCTTTTTTTAAATTATTTATGTTAGTCGATATGGATTTTTTATGGGCGTAGTACATCCAAAATATTAACTGTGTATGATAACCTAATGTCGCAGATGCAGTATAATATTATGGGCTACGTGGTTTTCATAGAACACCTTTCATACACGATGTATAAAGAATATTATTAATGACATAAATATCAATAAAAACAAATCAAAATACAGTAAAAACGTATGAATTTATTAGCTAACAATGTTATAAGAAAAACTAATTAATAAAAGTAAATATTAATAAAAGTAAAAGTAACGAGAAAAATTAAGAAAGAAATAAAAAAATAAGGACTACCGAGAAAGTTAAATAGATTCTGTTCTGAAAATAGAATTATTTAATGAGAATGATATAAGGAATTATAAAAAATCTACCTTTACTCACTCTCACTTACTCAGGTGGATTAATATGTAGTAGGTAACTAAAAAATATTAGAAGAGAATTTTCTATTTTAAGATAATGTATTGAAATGTGTCAAATTATCCAAAAGTGATGACAGATTTTCTGATGTATGCATAAGTTTTTTGTATTCATTTAAGCTTAATTTACGTAATATAGACGATTAAAATTTCAATGCTTAAAGATTTTGAAAGACACAAAAAGCTGATTTCTCTAATTAGGATAAACACACTTTTCGTTCTTGTTCGTTTTTAGACTCAAGTTACTTTGGTATTTAATCAATCACTGTCAATTGGGACTTTTAGGCTGGGGCTGGGATAAGTAAGAGATTTTGATGGGAATATTCATTATAAATAACGGAAATTATGCAAGATGTTCCTAAAAATACTAAGACGTTCAAATAAAAGTGATATATCAATTTCTTTCCATATTTGCACCTAAAATATATTATATTTATTGTAAATATCAGCAATTCGAAAAGTATAACATATATTCATGACAATTAATTAAGCTTTGGCCCTCGGTAGTTAAAAAAAATTTGTTCACAAATTTTAAAACTGCAGAATTTTATATTAGATCTGAAAATTCTGGTTAAATGATGAGTTGAATGAGACAACAAATTTCATTTTTACACCCAGCGCGGCGCGTCTTCACACCCGTTATGCCGGCTTGTACTGCAGCGTAATGAACGTGAGGCGCTCCTTAAAGTGTCAGAAGTCTCATATGAGCAGCTTCCCAAGACCTTGGATGGCGTGTACTAGAGTGGGCATAAATCATAAAATAACTAATTAATTCCTGTTAATACCGAGCCTTGTCAAGAAAAAATGTTCTCGTTCACCGTAAGATTTTGTAAATCTAAAAAAAACTAGAAAATTATATTTCGTAAAAACCAATACCGGCTCGACAAATTTTCGAATCGACTTGAGAAACTCTTTCTTTTCAATCGATATAAGAAACTGCCTGAGGATTTGATTAGCATCCTGCAATTTGTAACATAAACAAGCAGAAGATTATATGAAACTAAGCTGACATAGCTTGGAGGCAAAATCACCGTAATCGGTTAAGAACTGAGAAGTTCAATGGTTTGGAGTTCATTTCGTTATCTTCATGCGCGACTTTAGCTTGTCATTGCCTGACAGTTAACTTTTGTAAAAAAAAATCACAATTACTCTTATATAGATACAAATAAAATAGTTCTGTCGTAGTAATTTTTAAATAGTGGAAATAGATAAAATTATTCGATTCACATATTCTTAGAAGTGTGTTAATTTTGGACATTGAGCTGACATTTTAAATTTATCGATATTTGTTTTGTGACAAAAACAAAGTAAACATTTTTTTTCGTTAATGAATCTTAGTTTATGAAAAGGTGCTAGATCGATTAAATTGCAAAAAATGCTGTAAAATAATGAAAATTGCGCGGAAAAAATTCAATTAAAAATGCAAGCTCAGTTTGAGATACGCTTTAAAATAATCTATTACAAAACAGCAGAATCCAGAATACTTAAAATAATAAGAACCATACACACTCTAGTGCACACCAACTTGGTGGTCTTAGGAAGCAGCTCCTGATATAGTTCTGGAACTTTAAATAATACTTCACGTTTGTTACTTAACGGTATACGTTCTCGCAGTGGGTGCGGGAATGTGACAGATGGTAGAAAGGAAAGCATGTACAAAGTAACGCATTGTTTTACGAAACTCCGTTATGGCAATAATTGTATTGTATCATACGAGTTTAGCAGTAATGGCGTTAATGTAATATAATAAATAATTATATTCCGTGGAACAAAGCCACAAAGTAGACAGAGAATATTCTAGAAATAGACCACAGAACTTTGCACTTTGGCGCATGGCCCTTAGGCTCACAGCTCGGCTGTTTCTACCAGTGAGATTTTACTATGGCGTCGCCGGCGTCGGTTCGGCGGGCGTCTATCCGTGACATTTATTCTCAAAGGACGCCTTTACTCCGTCTAAGCATGACTTGGAATATCGGTTGCGGTATAACCGGTAAAATATTTTTGGAATAAACGTCTATTTTATATACTTATAAATTCTCTTACTTTATTCAAAATTATATAAATACATATATGATTAATTTAAGCCAGCTGAAACCTTATAGAAGGCTTATTTCAGCTAAACAGTAAATAGATTTTAACAAAAAAAAAGGACATAATTAATATAAACATTTAAATCTTCACGTGCATAAATTAAGCAACATCTGGAGACTATAATAAAACTTTTATTGAAAGAGATAGTTGAAACTTCTATCCAAAAGTCTGAATTCATTTTTAATAGACTCAATATTTGAGTGTCGATAGTAATAGAAATTACACTCTCAAACGATATGATTTATATATTGACTGTCAACGATCCAACAAGCCAAAGATTCTGCCCCGTTCTAGTGGTCTACTCTACAATGGTTAATAGTGACGATAAAATCACGGGAGAGTCTTTTGCGAGCATACCACAGTGTCCTTTGTTTTTTTTTTTAAACGAAAAATAGTTTAGGTTTTATAAAAGACCACAATTTGTAAGTTTGCTTCAAGAGCTTTCATAAGATTTTTTTGTTAAATTTCAAATAGATCCTTATATTGACAGGTTCAAATATGAGTTATTAGTTACGGTTTTCGCAAGGAAGTCTACTTATTCATTTTCAACCAACTCCAGTGTGGTTCTGAAAAATTCTGTGCGAACAATATTACCAAGTTGAAGTATTTTATTGAAAACGAAATGGCGCATTTGGACACCACATGTCATCTCCTACAATCACTATTGCCCACCACTATTTTTGCGTGCTCTCAAGAAATACTTGCATCCCTTAGCATCACCAAATATATTCTGTATATAACATACTAGTATGTTCTATGCTCGCTCATCGCCCATATATAATGTAGCCTGAAGATGCCGAAAGGCAAAACCCGGGTCGTTAACAGTGATCTCACATATGGAAGTTTACCAGTTTAAATAATTTAGAATATATTGTTATAATCGTATGCTATTGATTGCAGAAAGAGACACAGTATATTTGATACAAAAGCGATACACAGGCGAAGACGAATAATTCTTTAACTTAGATTGTTTGAGATTTACATCGAGATGTACTACCGAGGATGGAAATTACCGGTAGTTTCAAATCCCGATAACTTTTAAATCCCTATTCTGAAAATCTTTAGCTTCATACATACAGATTGGTACGTCAATTAACGTCTTTTTGATAAGGTGACACGATCACTTTGTTGTATTATTTAGCATGCGAGAGCAAGATTCAAAATTTCTAGACGCTTAATTATTATCGGTATATAGAATGGTTATTAATTATTAGTAGACATTCTTCACATGGTGTACACGTTGTTAATATTTTAATTGCTTTAAAACGGTGAATTAAATATATGCATTTATAAAATAATATATTTTATTTATTTCACATGCTGCAAAATGCTTGTTGCTCAAGTGCTATGCAAATCGGTGATAACTAATTCTTATATAATCAAGTATTACTAATATAATTCAAGATAAATGTCTTCATATTGCGGCAGATCCGTATACCACATATCTGAAATGGACATCTTCGCACCGTGTAAGCACATATCAGCTGTAATAATGAAAAAGGAATGTAACCCTCAGTGTTTCAAAATAGCTTTTTTTGATATAGAAGAAGAATCTAAGCTCCAAATGCCAAAGTAGCATCTCAAATTATCTTTTAAGTTTAAAAATAGGAGGACATGTAAAATTTGCGATCAGGAAAACGTATTTTCACAATATGAAATTTATGGGTCTTTTATTATCAAATTAATATTAGATTGGATAGTCTAAAAACCAGTTTTATTTTTATGCACTTCGATGCTGTGTCTTTTTTATATTGTGATTTTGGCTAAAAATCATTAAATAGATATTGTTTTTACCTCCCGTAAAATTTATTTTGGTTAAGTTACGTACTTTTTCCTTTCTACTGTCAATATATTCCGAGATTAGAGCAGACATGGTTTAAAAATGTGTATTATTTACCATACAGCACAGTTTAGTATGACCATATAAAATGGAAATAGGTAGTTTTTCTTGTTTCTCACATATAATAAAATAATTAAATAGAATACGAAAAATTTTATACTTTAACAAAATCTAGGCGAAGAGTGGACTGATAGTGAGACTTGATACAAATTAAACAGTCGGACCAGATTCTGTCAGTTTGTTGACGAGGGTTACAGGTTCTAGGATTTTGGATCTTCTTATCAAGAAAGAAACGAATCCAAACATTCGGACACGTGTTTAAACGTAAAGGCAGTCAAATCACGTGTGTGTGTGTGTGTTTTACTGTTTTTTTTTTCATTTGTATATCTGAACGAACTCTAGGACAGCTAAGAGGGATTCAGATATGGGGTTAAGCCAGGTTAAAAAATACGCAGTCAAAGAAATGAAGATTTTTTTTTGTTTTTGTTGATAAGTTAAGATTTAGTACATGCTAGTATTTAATTTGAGCATTATACAAATAAATATGTTATATTTAAATACGCAAAATACAATACATTGAGAAGAAGCAAACACAAAATATGAAATTCTATTGATTAAACTTGATGGCTGATAATGTATTTACACGGTAGTCCAGAGCTCCGTAACCCATTATAAGTACGGGACATATCGTGCGTCTTCTGTAAAATAATTTATAATTATTGATTTTTTACTATAGATGGTTGATATTATCATAATCTATTATATATATCTGTGTAGTTTATTAAGTTTTATTGATTAAAAATGACTACTATAATTGAGTTGTATAGATGCAAAACCACCACTATCCATAAATTTAAATTTTTGAGATAATGATTGATTAATGATCCGTTTCTTAGTCTCTATGCTCTGCA
>JAGVSQ010005623.1:0-17445 GCA_022683975.1 Rhyacophila evoluta
TCAGAAATTTCTTCTGAACCCTCTCCACCATGAGGTCGTATTTCAACTGATTCGGTGCCCAGACAACCGATTCACTCTCTAGCCTGCTTCGAACTAATGAATTATACAGTTTTGAGTATTACAACATCTGAAAAGATCCCGGACGTACATAATACGAAACCTAGTGTTTGAAGTGCCTTACTATAAGTGGCAACCATATAATTTTTAAATGATGTCGCTTGTTAAGCATTCTATTCTATGTCCACTTTTCAGATATTTTGAGTTAACGGTGCCAGGCGCCAAGAGCATATTTTTCTTAACTATTTTGAAAAAACAAAATCTATAAATTCATCTGTAAAATGGTTTTTTCGTATGCAATATTATGTCCGGTAAAAAATCATTTTGTTTAGTGCCTGTTTATACTATGAATATATATTTTATGGGTAAAAGACCATTGTCTCATGTTAAACCACACAAAAAAATCCTGGACGTTAGGTCAGATCATAGATCAGGTGGGGTCAGGTTAGATCATTTTTTTCGAACAGTAATTTTTATGGTTATTCTGGTTCGTGAATATAATATTATTAATTATTATCCCTATCCAAAATAAGTTTTAAAATTGTTAATTATTTTTTATTACTATAATTCATTATAAATTTGGCATCCGGTATTTCATACAATTGTCAAGATAAGATTGCAATTATTGTATAAACGTTCTCAATCATTAGAATTTCATAATTCATGAAACAACAATCGAATTGATATTTCAGCACTATTCGTATATTATATAAAGCCGTCTGATTGTACTGTACTGTCGTTTTACATAGGGTTTATGTCGATGTATTATTTCAGCTAAAGTAGATAAAAAAAACCTTTTAAAATAAAGCATTTTTCATGCCGTTCATACAAAAAATTATCAGTTTTTTCTGTAATAAAGTCAAGGAAATTTACTTTGTTTATATGCCCTAGATTTTGATAACAATCAAAATTTATGTCATATACTATATGGCGTAAAATATTTTCTTTTTTTTTCTGTATATTGTTTTTACTAACGTAAAATTGAGAGTTTTTTTTACACATGTCCGTCCCTAAAGTGGGGCATATGCACTTGAACATTGTCAAGATTATTACTCCAGACACGGAGTACATAGATCTTCGCAATGTATAGAATTATGTCAGCTAATTTATAAACCCGTCGAGCATTCAGTCCTGTATTTTTTTAATCCTGTATATATGAGAATTGAATTCGCAATCTCCGGCTCCGAAGCGCACACATGAACCTCTTGGCTACCAAAGAATCTACGACAAAAAAGGGAATCATATTCCAAACACTAAGATTTAGCATTCCGTAAAATCAGACAAATCAGCAAACATAGGACACTAACCGGAGTCGATCAAGACCCCTCAGTTAACTGTGACCACCTGTGATCGAGGATGATTCAAGGCTGATCTCAATATTATCCGACTAATTATTCAGAATTTATGTCACTTATTGTCGGCAATTTTAATCTGTTTCAATCCAAAGTTATTTCTATTTTATCGTGATATATCGATCAGAATGAGAATATGTATAATTCTAATGTAACAGATTGTCTTAAGATTTTAATAGATCGATTCACTGTAACTTTGCGTGATAGGAATTATCGTATGGCAAATATAAAAGCAACCAGGAGACCGAAAACTAAAGTTCGAACCCTTTGCCAGATGTTTTATATGCTACTAATGTGATTCTTATCAGTCTTATCGTATGTGTTAATAGCGAGCTCGTGCTGTACTGAAAATCCGAAAATCTAACATCAGATTATTCAAATGTGTATATCTTTAACTGATCGATAATGGTTTTCAGATTTATTACAACAGGTAATGCTGATATCATTTTTATTGCACTGAATATCATTTAACCCTTTCTCTCAGGATTATAATTCACGACAATAACCTTCAACAGATATATTTCCGTTATTTGATAATCTAAAATTACTAATTTGATGACTAACATTTTTCGAGCTGTTATAGTATGTTGAAGTTCAACTATATAGTCCAAACTGTTTTGGTCTCTTGCAATCTTTCGCGATTTTATAGAAATTGAACCCTTGAGCGATATTCGCAGGCGTAGCATCATATTATTTAACTCACAGATAACTGAAGTGTTCGATTCGAATGCGAATATGTGGGACCGGTTATCGATTTTTTTTATATATACCATGTTTGCTACCAAAGTGGAGCATATGGATCTACCCAGAGTGAAGAATCCAGTCTGAAAGAGGAGTATATGGATCTTCGCAATGTGAAGACGTCTTGATAGATTATTTTTCACGAGAATTGTTTGTCAGACAATTACTCAACCTAATGGGCATCCACCAGTCCTGCATTTTTCGGATGTCTAAAATCCGACAGATGGGGACTCGAACTTGCATTCCCCGTTTCGCTAGGCGTGCACACTACCAACTACGCTACCGAGGTTGTCGAATGGGTCGAGTAATTATTGTATGACAACTAATTCTTTTGAAAAAAAAAACAAGTGAGATCGTGTACACCATTTTCTAGAGTAAACATCTTCACACTGAAGATTTATCTGCTCTGGTTTCCCACCTGTGTTGTTTAAAATGCGTAGCTAATTTAGCAAAACTCATTTTGGTGAATGTGTGACGCTTAAATTGAAGTCAATTTGTTTATGCAGACATTTCCTAAAACTATTTTTTATGATCATTAAAAAATTCTATGATTTTAATAATTATTTTTTGTATAATGTGTGATCCGGAAAGGGTTGAACGTACTTAATTTAACATCTTCCACAGTGTCGATCGATGTTATAGAATGATTGTGTCGTATTAAAATGTATTTATGTCAATGAGATTGTGCTGCGTTACTAACCGAACTTATTTTTATTTCGGAGTATTTCTTTATAACTATATCTACAACGATTGCAATCGTATATTCATTTTTGTTCACTGTCGACAACTTCTACACTGCAATTTTGTGAATTCCCCTAGTTTTATCGTGTCTGAAATCTAATAAAATTTATCTATTAACGGATAATGAGTAGTCATTTTTCGTCTCGTTAACGAGTGCCAAGTCCAATAGTGCATAACAATCAAATATAATAATACAAGTCCTGTACACTGCCTATGTGCTGACAATGCTCGTGATAAAATCTGCCTATATACATCCTAACATACATTCATATTCTCCAAATTTTAAGGTAAATTAATATCACATAATGATATTTTTTACGTAATTGAAGAGTTATCCGTGTTAATCGTTTTGATGCTGGGTCCTCACTTCGAATGCCTAACTGATTAGTTCATCAATATAATTACATGCAGCAGTTCACTTAAAGAAACAGATAATAAATTAATATTCTTCGTATTGCAGCGACATCTTATTCGACGGGACTGGCGATCTTCGCTTTGTTACATTTCCATTCTGAACGAGCTTATCGTGAGAATCGTTGGCCTAGGTTTGCACTCTTCTTTGTGATGAAAAGTTCTTCATGGAACACTCCAGGCACCCATATTAGAGCAGTTTAATTGCCGTTATTCAGTATATATCCGACGCATTTTTTTCAAATTTCTCGTCGTCTCATTGATAACTCTGCTACTCTGGCTAATATTGTACTGTGCGTCCCTGAGAAATCGAGAACATCAGCTGATTTTTTTATACCTAAGTGCAGAACTAACCTGCCAGTAGTCATGCCAATGCGGCGAGTAATCTTGATGCTTAATGAAATCACCTCGGATATTGGTATCATCCACCTGTGTGAGAGTGACTTTAAATAGATGCTATTGTACACATTTTTAAGATGGGAAATAGTAGGGTCTGTTTTATTTTCTTTGTATTTTTTATTTACTTTTACAATATTTATTCGTTTATTAATGTTTTAAAATACCTTAACTTGTCATTATATTTTTGTCATGTTGTGGATGTATAAAACGAATAATTTGTAATATTTCCAATATGTAAAAAATATTTTTTTTTAATCCAAAACTGTGCAAAGATCGTGCTATAAAAGATAATGAATAACCGATTTCCGAAAGCTTATGTATTATATAATATTAGCTTATAAGCTTAAGCATAATCTTACGCTTATGTAATATATTATGCAGATACTTACAATTACAAATGTAGCGTTGTAATTAATATGCCAGTATTGTATGACATGTAAATGTTAATCTTCCTCGCCAAGAAGAGAGGGTACTGCGGTGTCAGGTGGTAACTATCAGGAAAAAGTCTCTAAAGATTTTAAATATGACAATCATTGCAAACAGAGACCAGAGAAATCGCATTATACATGTAAATTAATACGGGTGGACAATGCAGATAGATGCTGTAAATTCTCAATATTAATTGAATAATTGTAATAGGATTATATGACTCCCATAATCACACGTGGAAAGCATTGTATTATTTTTTAAATTCAGATGACATTTCTGTAGCTATTATGTATTTTGTTGTTAAATTACCACGGCATTGAATGAAAGTATTGAATCGAGATCGTTTGAAGTAGCCGAACGCTATCGTTCATTCTTATCAATAGGAAAGCGAATAAAATCTTAGAAAGTATAGTATACGTAAATGCTAATACGTCAGTTGGGGAACTACATAATACAATATAAAATTATACAATATTTGATCGGGTTATCAATATTTTAATAGCCTCACCTGATAACTATCGCGATAGTTCGTCACGTAAATAGTAGATACAATCTTGTTCCGTATCTTTGACACTATCTCAGATAAATTAGCTTGTAGGATCTAAAACCCAATCAGACTATCAAATCGCCGCCAATTGTGTCCTATTTCTCTATCTTCTGTTCTCAGTATAAACTGTATAAGAAAGTTATATTGCGTAAGAATTCGTTTGATATATAATTCAAGTATACATTTGCAAACGCTCTATCGATGTATATATTTCATTATAATATAAATAAATGATCTTCCGGCGTTTTAAAAATAGCGCAAAATCGTAACGATTTTTTTTTGTAAATAAATTTTACAAACGGAAATGAATACATATACGAATAGTGATGTGTAGAGTTTAGGTATCGAATACTTTAAACCGGTACGAGTAACCAATACTCAATTTAAAAAGTATTCAATATTAATTATTACTGATGAGTACTTTTTATTAACAATGAATACTTTTGAAAAGAACCGGTTACTTTGCAAGTTTGAGTACTTTTTAAGGAAGTGACTACTTTTTTGAAAACAAGTAACTAAATAACTCAGTACCGCTGGTGAGACCTAAAAAAAGCTCTCGTGTTGAAATATTTGTTTATTGAAATACATTTGAAACAGTTGTCAAGACATAGAAAAAAGATCTCGCGATGCAAATTCGAAAATAATTGTGATATCTTTCGAAAATATGGCCCTTCGATTGATTATGAGTAAAATGAAGTTGTAAATGTGAATGAGTACAAATGTACCCAATACTTAGTACCGGTTGTTTATATAAAAGAACCAGTACTCGCGAGTACTCAAAAGTTACGGTTCCGCACATTACTATACACGGCTATTGTTTTTAATTTTAACAGCAATGGATTTTGTTCATCCCTCTCGGTGACCGAGTAAAGCTCGCGAGTTTTTTATGCCGGAAGTTGCGAGTTCGATTACAGTGATAGTAAGGATTTTTTAAACTGGATGGTCAATACGTTGCCGTGACCACCAATTTTCATCAAAAAAATTGTTAAAATAAGTCTCCGTATACTCCAATTGTAGAGTTGATATCCTCACACTTTAAAAATCCATTTATGTACTCTGCCTACCGAATGAACGTAGAGAAAAAGTGTAAAGTACTACTATTATGGCATAAAACACTCGTTCATCCATATCAGTGTTTTGATTTTGTAAATTTTCAGGCTGTTTTTTGTATATTTAGGTCTATGTGTGTTATCTAAACACTTAACGTAGCCCTATCTGAAAGGTTTTGTTATTCTACCAGTGACGAAATACTGCATGTACGCCGTCTGGCAGACTTTACACCAGTAGAAGTACCCACGTATGTAAATTCTTACCTGATGAATAGTAAATAAGATGTGATACAGTAGTTATCTATTCGTATCGAGTTCATGCCAATTACATTGTGTAGATTTCTAATTTAACTAGCAGGGTTTTTTTTACCGATTTACGATGTAATTTATTCTCGTAAATACGCAAATTAGCATATTCGAGTAAAATGTATTATCCGAACTAAATATATGCAGAAGAACGCTACGTACAGACAAACTGCATATTTAAAGTCAGTAATATTTAGATATCGTTGACAAGTTTGTCTGTGTTCGTTCGTCGGTATTTGACCGTTCTGTTTTTAGAAGATACTGTTTCATTTAGCATATCTAACATTTGTTTGTTTGTTTGTGTTTCTACCATCAAAATTACAATTAAAAATTGCTCTGAATTGTATTATATTACGCCGCAAATATTCTATATATCTCAACATTAACAGTAGTAAGTAACATTAGCACTTTTTCCTTTAACTCATAATTTATTTGTACACGTTTTATAAACATATATGTTAGTACAAAAATGTGCCAATGATACGAGAAATTGCAAAAAACGTTACTTTACAAAGCCACTTAAACCAACAAATTGGGTTACTAGTTCCTGCAATTTTGGCGACAATTACTGGTTTTATTTTAGCCGGCTTTGCCCCAATTAGATTCAAACTATTCATTGTAATTAATTTTGGTAATCAATATTTTTAGTTTCTTGTTTATCATCGACCGTCACTAGTTTGAAACAAATACTCGGAAATAGTAATTGGATGTTGGGAATAACACAGTTGGTCTAGAAATTGCAGCTCAAATGTCGCGTTGCTTCTGTTTACATTTTGGAAAGTGTTTTTATAATAAACAGACACATGTATTCAGTTTTAAATTATATATTATGTAAACGTACAGAAACATCTTCCGTTGTAATATATACTGATTTGTGTGTACATATTATGTTTGTTGTGTATACATGTAATCAAATTGATTCCTCGTTCATTTTCGTGTTTATTCGGGTGCGGTTGTATGATTTCAATTAAACGTTATTACTACGTTATAATAAACGTTTGGATACACGCGAAAAAGGGAAACAAAAGGATTACAATTATTGTTTATTTAAAGCATAATCATATTCATAAAATCCAATTAGTAAACATCTTCGTGTTGTTTTCGTTTTACTGGGCTTATTTTTCTTAGAAATGAAATCTAGTTTATCATCATTTATTTGCCAATCCGTTTATTAATTTAAGTTGTTCCAGTGAATTCAATCTAAATCCTTTGTAATAAAAATGAAGACGATCCGGTTTAGGATGTATCTATAGCTTTTGTATGGACCCACGTATCTTACAGATTGAGGTGTTTTGTAAATTGGAAACACGTTTCACTATTCGTAAAAAATCTTGTTTTTTTGGCTCTTTTTTTCAAAATACTAAGGAGGGTGTGTCTCATAATTTATGAGATCCAAACGCGAATAATATCTGCGAAGAAATACCTCTTAAGATGTAACATATGGGTGGTTAGTCACGTAAGCCAAAATCATTATATGCAAAAACCGATGCTAACATACGAAATAGGAACATGGATTACAGACATCATTGCCTTTTAAAAGTATTGCGGCGATGGTTTCTTAGAAACGTTTATTTTTTAATTTCTTGAAAGTTTTATAGTATCGCTGTAACCAAAAATTATACCATGCACCAGGCCTCGTCAAGTTTTATAATATTCTGCTAACAAATTGTTCGCGAGATTGATCTAATCACTTTTAAAGTGAAGTTTACGATAAAGCGGTAGTGTAACAAATATTCGGCTACTGAATAATGGAAACGGATTTTCAAATATGTACATTTTAATACACATATGTGCCTGGATGCATAAGATATGTCCATATTTACCAAAATTATTTTTCAACAGAGAAATAAAGTTGTATGTTGTAGGTGATGTATAAAAGAATACTACACCTATTTTTACTCTGGGGCATACTTACAAAATAAAAATCGTTTTTATACTCCTGCGAATTTGTCTAAATGGACATGATGTCCTTTGTTTTCCTGTTCCAGATATGCAAGGTAAGAGCATGGTTAAACATGGAGCAAACTAGTGAGTATTGAAGTTTACTGAACTGATTATGGTTGTTTATCAGTGTGATCAGCGAGTGTGATAATTATTGTAAATGTCATTTGAAATACGAAGCGTTATTATTTTATTTCTTTTATTAATTTTGAGCGCTGTCATGTGTCAAATTGATTTAATCAGCCGTCGAAAGTGTCTATTAATATTGAAAATTGTCGGACAAACGGAAGATTAGATTTAAATTTACAAATTGGTTGATAATTAAAATCTGATAACAGTCTTTGATTTTTCTCGGTATTAATCAACAGCTGCCGGACGCTCGAGTTGATATCAAGTCCACGCTGAAAGTTTATTTATGTTTATTTACATAAAATTGAGAACTTGTACTACAATGACCGTTCTCATTAAGCTTTTCTTCAATAACAATGCGTATACTTGACAGTAGCTTTCAAATTCAGCTTTTCTATTATACAAACTTTTCCTTAACAAATAATCAATTTTGATACATAATCCCTTCCTGATTATTATCTACTGATATCGTCCATGCCCGCTCCGAAAGTGTTATATATGAAACTGCCAAATGGGATGAAGTGCACTACAATAATGCAATCCGTACAAGGATGTCTCCTAGGCGAAGATTAATTTTGGAAGATTACGTCGTCATTGTTTCCGCATGAGTATTGTGGAAATAATTTAAAATATAGCAAAGTCTTGCACCATGTCAATCGTTGAAGTTAAATACGTTTTGCAGAGATACTGTGAGCATCAAAATAAAATGCACTGAAAATTTTTCTTGATTTTATGTTTAATTGCTCTTCTATTTATATCTATTTCAACACATGTTTTATTTCTAGAAAATTCATCGTAAGATCAACAAATATTAAAAAATAAAACAAAAATCCATTAAGATACAATACAATATATATTGGTACAAGCTATGGTCCATTTTTCAGTTCAGTATGGCTACCGTAACAAGTTTTATATAACACGTCAAACACCGTTATAACGAAACTGGTGGGACCACCTCTTTTGTTTCGTTATACCGAAATTTCGTTACTTTGGTATTTGTTATAAAAAGATAGGACCACGTGCTAAAAATCAATCGAATGCGGAACGATCATTTGGTACGTCACAATGCGATTAATCTACCGGCCAGGTTATCCTTATATCGATAAAAATATACAGTTAACAGTGTGCCATTTGCTATCGTTGTAATTTAATATGTATAAACAAATATTTTTTCACGCAATGTCACCTCGTGCGGAATGAATAATAAATAAAATAGTATGTTTCAAGGATTCTAGCGCGGTAGTAAAAGCTGTTTTAATTCGTCAACAACTCGGGATGTAAACATGTTTATTTTTGAGATTTTTCGTATCCTAGCAACGCACAATATGTCTGTAACAAACGACTCATTCGCCGTGTGTCACCTGTTGATACGCTTGGCAAACTTCCATACGTTATCACGTGTCAAACCATTCCACGCCTATAATCGTACATAGAGAATTCTCGATAAATTTCAAAGAACATGTCTCATTACCGGTACACTTAGGTCAGGCCTGTCCGGTATCTTATACTTGGAGTCAAACGTATAATGCTGCCCTAGAATCAAAGTACTCCTCGTTAAAAGAAAGCTTTTTAAACATATATTTTTTTTGTAACGAGTAACTCAACCGATAATTTTAACTTCAAAAGTATCTCACTCACCGATTAAGGTTGGTAATCACAGTGCTAGGCTCTTGGCCGAGGCTATGATAGATACTAGGGCGGCCGAGCGACAGCAGCTGAGCGAGGGCAACAGAGATGCAAAATAGCTATAAATAAGCACGTTGTTGTGACGACAACATGTTGTCGCGCTGCCAAACTTGTTCACTTGCTCACTCATCTATTTATAGCTATTTTGCATCTCTGTTGCCGACGCTCTGCCGCCGTGGGATCTGTCGGAGCCTCGTCATTAAATTTGGAGTCTAATACTGGGAGCCGTATGGCATCAGTAGTGCGTTGTTTTTATTAGTACTATAGCGAAGACGCTCTTCTCATTTCTTCATCTTTCTCTCATTCCATTGCGTGTTTTTGAGAATATTTGCTTGATACGAGATGGTACTTGATAAGAATTGATTTAGATTTCATTATATTTTGTGATCTTCCATGTAGGTACATTTTTATTATTTAATGTAGTTTTTCCATATAGTATCTTTAGGCTATATATACACTGGATCCTGCTTATCCCTTTTTCCGACTAGCGGGACTCGGCGACCTGGAAAACCGTTGGTAGTATCCACAGGATGTACTCAGCGGAATTAAAGGATGCCGGTATGACCTGAGAGGATGTGATGCGAATGGAAGGTGACATACTCCTGCAGGTGTCAGTTGGTGGCCATATGCTCCGCATAGGAAGCGGATCTGGCGAATAAATAGAAACAGCAATAACGTGCAATATACTGGCAAAAATGACACCTATTCAAATATACTCATATCGTTGAAATTACTGATGCGATCAAATCCGAAGTAATATTTTATGTTTCTTAATATTTTGGGAGAAACCTCGATTGAACTGACCTGTTTTTATATCACTTATTACTCTGTACCATAATAAATGTTTTACCGGTGCAACGTGTTTAAATAATAAAACATTTTTTTTTTTTTTTTAATGGTATGTCCTCAATTATTCGAATATCTATACGCCAAAAAAATAAAATATAAATATATTCAGTGCAACTGTTCCGATATCGGATACAGTACATTTACGGAATGTAAATTGGCCTTTGAAAGTATCAATTTGATCATTATAATCTATTCATGATTATCAGCTCATACACTCCGCAAAAATCAGCATATCTCCTATCTCATATCGCGTTTTTTTTTTATTTTAATCGTAAAATTTTCGAGTCTAAGTAGCGTGAAGCGAGACATCATTAACAAATTGACGGTTTTGAGATAATGGATAGTTTGTGCTTTCAATTTTAAATAAGCATATACAATAAATGTCTGTCATATACATATTTATATATAATTATTATGACTGTATTCTATATATTTTTTAAGTTTTACCATGTGATAATAGCATAATCAAATCTGTATTTTTTTATACCATATTCCGTCCCAACGTGGATCATATAGATCTATACAGTATGAAGATATCGACTCTGAAAGATAAGTATATGAATCTCCACAATGTGAAGACGTCTTTACAGATTATTTTGCATCCAGTCCTGCATTTTCGGATTTTTTAAATTCTACAGATGGAGCATCGAACCCGCATTCCCCGGATTGCTAGGCGTGCACGCTACCAACTACGCCACCGGGGAGACAACTTTAATCATAAATATAATGCGTTTTTTATCATTTCAATAATAAAATGGATTATATACGTCTTAATTCTTTAAAATAATAAGTCGTTGATATTTGATATATAATTTATGTTCATTTTTTATAAACGATGGATTGACATATTAAAGCTATGAAATTCATTCAGAAAGGCGCATTCCACGGATTGCTAGGCACGCACGCTACTAACTACGCTACCGAGACAAATTACCTAAGTATATATAAAAACATACGAAACATATATTTAGTGATAGCTAAAACCAGTAGTGATAAACTTTACCCATAGATGTGGAGATTTGAAACGTGTCTAACTCATTTTTTTTTATTAGAAACGTTAAAAACTCCAATATACAGATCTATACTCTGAAATTTTCTTTGCCATGTTTGCTTTCGTTTACTTTGTTGCATCAGTTTTCTTTTTAGTTTGTGGCTTTGCGTTCACATCTCCCATCTTCGGCTATTGACTCTGGAAACAAAACATTTAGAAACGTCTGTCTGAAATGCTTGAATTTATTTATAAAACACGAGATTCTAACGTCATTAAGATATGTTATGGTTACAGTGCCTACGTGTAAATTATACACCTTTGTCTCCATTTTTGTTGCAGTGTTGATACTACAAACCTGTTTACACTGCTATAGTATTTGAAAAGTTTAATTATTCAAGGTTCACAGGCAGCAAATAGATACATTTTATCAAATAATAATAAAATAATGATTTGTAAGAACTGATTTTTAATCGATTTTTAGAAAACGATAGCTTTTAGCATTCTTATTATAGTATATAATAGATGAATATTATTATTTATTTTATTTCATATGTTGCAAATGTTACAGAGTATTAATTTAAAGCACTCACAACATAGAATAAATAACAAAGAGAATACATTTGTTATTTACAAAACATTAAGAAAAAAATCAATTAATCATAGCAAGTAGTTAAATTTATAAATAAATACGTTCAATATAACGAGAGAATTTTAAATAAGGAAAAAAGGCAGAGCTTTCTCAATGAGTTGGACAGATCCTATTTTGAAAATTAAAAAACATATTTTGGAACTTAAAAGCATCCTTACTCAGGTGGTCGATACTGTGGCCATTTCGCGTAACATGTATATTGCTCTCAATGGTATTATTAATAGCAGGCTAGTTCTATACTTTGAAATAAAAAACAGCTGATCTTCTCAGTTCCTCAAGATGTTATTTGTTTTTTTTGTTAGTTAGAATGGCTTTTGTCCTACTAAGTCATAGATTCACAAAGTGGGCGGTACCGTCCACTTGTGGGCACTGAGACCGTCTTGGGAGCGGCAGCGGCTTCAGAAGTATTCGGGGGGCGTTTATGCAGTCTAGAGGGGTGAAATTGGTGGGCGCGAGTTTCTCGTATAACGAGAAACACGTAATATTGTAAACCAATGAGGCGGGGCCGCCTCAGAAATTTCAAAAGAAAATTCACTTTCTACCATGTCCGAAAGTAGAAATAACGAACAAAAATTTTGGGCGACTGTATGAAAGTTGAACAATCATAAAATAGAACGAGAAGGTACAGTGGATAATTTTTTTCTTCGAACAGAACAGATAAGCCAAAAAAGATTGGGAATCCATGCACTATTCGGTCATTGTTTCACCACATATAATTGGATGATAATTTGCTGTGGCACATATTTATGTAAGTATATCTGGAACGTCGCCCCAAGAAATGTTAACATAAATAAATCGAGCCGTATAAACATACGTAAATATATGTGATTGATACAGCATTCGGACGAATATAGAACATTTATCCGTTTAAATTGATTATGCCATGAGTATTGTTTACATTATTACAAGCCTGGGAGTGAAGTGTCGGCGATCTTATTCCCGTCTTCAAATTATACATTTTGAAAACCGATATTTTGGTACTTTGCATAATGCTGTGCTACACTCAGTTGGGTCACTCTCGGAATTTATAAATGCTGATTCGGCTTTACGTCATTATTCTGTTTGCTAGTCGATGGAAAGTGGAACTTCTTCCATACGGGATATGTCAACAAACCTTTCTCGCTGTGGATTAGTCACAGGCCCGAAATCGTTATACTCCTATGTATTGGATATCGCTTTATCCATTTGATTCCAGAAATGCAATGGAATTTTTGCTTTCCCATTCACGCCTCTACGCATGATATATGTATGTATACCGTAGCGTAAATGACGTTAAGTAGTTTTGAAGTGCCAGAAGTTTTTGAATATATAAATGAATGATTTTGATTCATTGAGGCGAAGATACCAATAATTACCACTATCCAATTGTAGTGAACAAGTTCATAATTTTCTTGGTTATACATCAGATATAAAAATGCAGATAAGCTTTATTTTGAACGTTTTTCTCGGTGGGAATTATTGGCTGTTAATTTACATAATAATAAACTGGTCTCTTTGATGGCCTGGTGCATAGGTTCCCAAAGTGGCAGTACCGCCTCCGTTTGGGAGCTAAAGCAATTTGGGAGGCGTTCAGGATTTTGGTGGGCGCCTGGGTCTTTGTAGAAGAAATTAATAATTACTTACGTGAGCTAAAAAAAACAGAGAAACTTACATTATAATTTTGTATGCAAGGTAAGTAAGGAGGGGGGTGAGTAATTTTGAGTATTTTTTTCTTCGAAAAGGGGAAGGCGTGAAAAGATTGGGAATCTATGGCCTTGTCGGACTACCACTCGCGCTTATGAGCGCTCGGCACCGGGGCTCGTACATTTGAGTCCCTTATCTATATTAAAAGTCTATTTTAATGTGTATTCATATAAATATAGAACATGGATGAATGGATTGAGGCTCTCTCCAGCACCAAAAGTACGGCAGGGGCGGTATCATTCATCATAACGAAAGTAAATTTAATTTGTGGTAGTTTCCAGAAGAAATGATATTTAGCGCCTTAAAATCAGTATATGTATGGGATAATTTGAGAGGCGAAGGATCAATAAATTCGCGAACTTTAACGGTAAAGACCTAATTGCTAAATTTCCTTGACCTCAGTAAAAATTAAAAAAAGAAATCATTTATCCGTTACTTTTTAAAAGCATTTGTTTGGCTAATTATAGAAGCTCAATTCAAAGTAATTTTATTTTTGTAACAAAAATTTGTAGTGCTTCGAATAGTTTTCCCGTTCGAAAGCAATCCCAGTTTAGGTAGGACTTCTAAATGTATTTCCCCCTTCCATGTCAATATAAATTTCGGCTTATTGGTTCGTTGGCGTCCGAGAATAACCCAGAGGTCATAATTGGATTTTTGAATGTCACTACAATAACCTCCCACATTTCTTTCATCGGTCAACAGAAACCTTTCAATTTAATTCCAGCATTCGTCTGATGTGAACAATTTGATAATTTTTTTTATACACCCATAATCAATATATTTTTTTATTTATATTTTAATTTTGGTTAATTAAGTTTCTGATTGTAAACGTACTTATTTGCTTAGATTCAATACACAATAGAAATAAACTTTTTTTGAAATGAGATTTGCGTGAACAGTTTGATTAAAAACATCGTTGTTTACGCACAAAATAAACAAATACCTTGGATGAGACCATATCCTTAGTCAGTTTATCCGACGTATAATGTTGTAAACAATTAACACTACGAGTGTCATTCTTTGAAAAATCTGCTTGATTGTACGCAAACACAATTTAAATAAAGATGTTTTAATGTAATCCGTGTACCCGGTAGTGTAGAGGTTGGCGTGCGTATCTCGCATCCAATGAATGCGAGCTCGATTTCTAGATTGGTTAGATTAAAAAAAATGAAAATGCAAAACTACGCACCCATCTGACAAAAAATACTCGTAAAAAATTATCTTTCAAGACACGTCTTTACATTGCGGAGATCTATATACTCTACTTTCGTAGCAGACATCTTCACACCGTGTAAATTTATATGCTCCACTTTTAGGCCAGTTGCTCCCCCAGCAACTGGCCTATTTTAGAGCGGACTATCATCGTCTGGAATAGACATGAAGAAGAAAATATGTTGGACGTGGATGTCGCCCATTTTGCATTTGTATATATCTTATAAGTGTTTATAATATATAACACAAATTATTGAAACGTCCAAACAAACTGAGATATTTTGATTTATCATTTATTTTCCTGCATATTTGAAAGTTGGCTGCTGCATTTATAAATAAATTTGAATGAAATAACGAACCGCTTATCAATTAATTTATTTAACACTAAATTTTCATTCCGTTATATTTAGGGATAGCTTTAAAATGTTAATTCAAAAGTACCTTTTCAGATTAGAGTTTGCATAATTAATTACAAAAATGTGTGAATGTACGAGTGAATATAACTTTGATATATAGTACCTACTCGTAACTGACCTGCTTACGAATGATTTTGCGACATATTTTACCGGAGACAGTAAAATAACAGTATCCTATCCGTTAGAAAATATTGATGATATTATTAATTACTAAAATGAGATATTAATTCTAATTTGTTCCTGTTTACACTGCCATATCGTCTCATTAGAACTGATCTGAACGAATTCGCCCATAGGAATAATTGAGTTTGACTCGTATTCGGAATCCTGGCATTGGATTTGACCAGGTGACTCGTTTTGATCAGAAATGGTGATCAAGAATTCTCACCTGGAGAATTATCGAGAGATATGAAACATTTTAGATTTTCTTTGTCGATAAATTGTTTAAAATGTCAAAAAAAAATAATTTGCGATATTCCTGCTAAATTTTGAAAATTCTCAATTCTCCCTAGATTTCTCGAGAGTATTAAGTAAATAAAATTCGTTTACTCTCGAGCTTTACAAAACTGTTAAAAAAAAAGATTCGTCAATCCCGACATTCACAATCACTAATTTTGATAGCTTAGTAATAATTATATGTTGAGATATAAGCGATCCGTGTTTTTGCATTTGTAACAAAAGTATTTAACATACACTAATAAAATTAGAACACCTCAAACATCCGAATGTGTTTTCCTTGGAACATAATACATTATGGTTTCTTGGTTTAAACTAATTCTACTGCGACATATTATTTTTATAATTATATAGTTAATGGTGAAGCAAATATGTGTAATAATCATGTACCCTGATTTATGGTAAGAATGTATATCTTCAAAACGCTGTCCCGACTAATTGGTTTTGTGGACACGACGTCGTTGTCTTTAAATATACACTATGTAATCGATTAAAAAGTAGTTAAGCGATATGAATATTGTTTCCCTCGCAGCTGAGAGATTGCCGTACGCGCTGAGCCGGAGATTGTGGGTTCGATTTCCATATGCGCTGGATTTAAAAAAATTAAAACAACAAAAAAGCAGCACTAGATGCATATCAATGTTTGTAAAGAATCTCTCGAAATGTGTCTTCAAATTTCTCATATAAATATGCTCCATATTTGGAACGGGCATCTCCGTACTGTGTTGATCCATAAGCTCTACTTTCAGATCGGACAGTGCTAAATAAAGTATTGTCTATTATAATATTAACCTGCAGTGCTAAACAATTAAATCGAAATAATAATACGGTGATTTTAACAGGTTTCAATAATATAAAATTTCATTTCAAAGCCGGTTTACATATCAATAAATAAATTATTAATTCGCATTTATTGGTGCTGCAATCTTGTGCTGATCTTGACCGTCTTCACTACCGTTTTTCCCTTGTACTCTCCGGCCAGTTAATAACCTAGTCAGTCCAACCACCACAGTTGGGTTCTCCTACCCTCCGTTTCCCCGGTCAGCTGTTGAGGGGCCTCTTTCGCGGTATTTTCCTTACTTTCCAGATATAACGAGCGATTTATTTTATAGCTCGGTTCATTATTGGTAATTCAAATGGCACTTCGACTGGTCGTTGTACTTTGGCCCCAGTATACCGCTGTCACAACAGCTCGATGTAAATTCTCCTTATTATTTTTCTCTCGAAGATATCAGTAGATTATTCTTGCATTTTATTAACTAAATTTTTTTATTTTATACAAATTTAATTAATTACTTTCGTATTAGCCCCTCTTATAAAAAATATGTTGATTGGAACATTTATTGTATAATTAACTAGCTGATCAGTACCCGGCGTTGCCCGGGTCCCTTTTTGTTTCGA
>JAGVSQ010005624.1:0-17443 GCA_022683975.1 Rhyacophila evoluta
CTACACATCCCACATTGGTGACTTCGACGTGATAACATTCCCACATACTGGTGACCCCGACTGATAACATCTCCCACATATATATTTATATACCATGTTTCAGGAGTTCGAATTCGACAAAAAAACATTTTTACGAGCGAATAGTTTTTTGGCACTGATCTTTATTAGTTGATACTATTGCAATTATAATTCACAATGTACATATTTGGATTGTGATGTCAATTTGCCTTTTTTAATATCAAGCAACGGAAGATGAAAAGATAGATTATCGGCCACTGCAGTTAATTAGCAGTCGCCACATATAATACATTGAATAAAGACACATAGGAGCGTTGACAATTTAATTTCATTTCAAAAGCAGCCAGCAGAAGGATTCGCCGCATTTTTCAGTTGAATTTAAGTTTAACAATTATTTTGAACACTAGTAAGAATTAACCGAACTGAAGCATATTACAGTATTTTATGGTTTTTCCGCAAAATCTACACATATTGTAGATATTAATACTAGTTTCATCGATTGCAACATTAATAATTAGACTTAATTCAGTATGTTTAATCAGTTGAAATGTCGATTGTAGCCGCAAGAAGTCCTGCATGTTCTTAGAAGATATTTATTATTTTATTTCTTCATAAAGTATCACCAACCTTCGAGAGTTAATAGAAGGATATAATGTAATACGTTGCCTTACAGCAAATAAGTATGCGAGCGATTGCAATTTATTGTACAGGAAATTTTGTTTAAACTTGACAAAAACCACTTTCCGGGGTATTTAACAACATGACCAATTTAAACGCTGAGAAGAGCGATGAGTCACCGTACAAGGCGCAAACAAAAATAAGTTCAATGATATACATACAACATGTAGGTAGACCATGGCTATGATGTCTAAGCGGTAGGATGCGAGCGCCTTAAGCAAAATTTCACATGTTAATAATTAAAATTCGATGTTGATAATGATGAGATAAGAAACTGGAACATGAAACCATCCAAAGCTACAAGAGTGAAGGTGTGACGGTGGACCTGCCTCAGTGACGTAGATACACAGTATAAATCTTCGAGTGGATAATTAAAAGAATCAGAAAAATGTTTATTATATATTTATGGATGAATTATTAAAGGAAGCGGAGATTCATCTGTGTTATTTTGTTATTTTTATCCGACAAAGTAATAAAACGTTTTAAATTAATTTGATGTATTTCATTTTATACGTTTCCAGTGTCCAGCACAGTACAGTTTTAAAACGCAATTTACGTTTACGTAAACGTTTCCTGTGAAAGTTTGGGAGTAAGCCGCAATTAGAAATGTTAAACCTTTATTTGTGCCATGCAGAACATGGGCTACTTGACCTGCGTATATCATGACTAACAACTTATTTTTTGGTAAATAAAAATAAGTTGATATGTATAATATCTTTAGAAGACGTTGGCTATCTAATCGCAAAACCTATTAAGTGTTTTAATAGAAAGAGTACAGGACAATTAAAAATCATCTTCAACTATAGAACAGTTTCTAACAATTTAATAACCTTTAGACTGAATTTACATGAGATTTAATATGAGAGTATGTATTGTAACCCATTGGCAACGGAATTGCAAAGAAATTTGACATATTTTGAAAAAGCCCTAAAGAAAATATTTATGGCGATGTTCATTTTATTATATTTTCACATTGATTAGATTTTGGACTCTAGCATGGGTTCAGAGAAGGTAGTATATCGGCACGAAACGGTTCATCATGAATGTATATTCTAATTAGCACAGCGCTCGTTATAAGTGCATTTAAGCCTAACTTAATTAGGGCGTACTCCACAATACCGTTTAGGCACTAGTCAGTTTGAACTATGAACCGTGGAACATACATCACAATAACTCATAGAGTTTTAGATTATAGTTCACAACGCGTATGGACGACCCGCTGTGAGTGATTTATGACTTCTGACATGATGTATCAAAACAAAGGAATTAGATTTAATTAATGTCAAATAAAAGCTTTTTTTTTACTATGTAGCAAGATCAAAAATCAAAACGGTACGAAAATAACAGATATGGTAAGCTTTTGAAATAACATGATTACTGAGATATCATATGACTTACACGATTACACGAAGCGATATTTGAAAATGTATTGTGACAGCGCTCGAAGAATTATCATACGTAATGCAATACCCACATACGGAAAATCGTTTTAATTTTGCACATGCCACTATGAGATACATAAGATGAATTTTCAATAGTTTTCTATTTGGGATATTTCCACTACAGCACGATATTAAAAAGAAGAAAAATTTCTAACTCTGATTTCATTAAAATTTGCATAATATGAAAAATGAATAATGAAAAAAATTACGCAGTATAAAAGTGATGACGAACTTATTTGTCATTCTGAAAAACCGTATAAATAATTACGATTTTAAAAATTAACTAACATATGAAACTTTTATATTTTTGTAAAATAAAATATTTATTAAATTAGCCTGCTCTTCCATTATTAAGATTCTTATACATATTATATTTAAATTATATTTAATAATAAGAATTATATGCACATCAATGAAAGCACCTATATTTAAAAAGTCTGTCTTCTGTCTTTCGTGGTAGCATTATTTTGGCACACCGCAGCTTCCGGCATCTTGTGATGGCTTGCAAGCTGACTGCATCATGCCACTAGCCGACACACGCATCTCGTATGGTTGGTGAGTGTGCTGCTATTATCAAGGTAGACAATAGGGCAACCAATTTAATCGGCCGGAATTTGTATGATTTGAAATTTTCCAATAAAATGTATAACTAGTATAAGAGTTATTTAAACGCATAATCGTCGCTTTAGGATTGGTATGTCGAATAGGGCAACCGCCAGATGTTCAATAGATGAAAAACAAATGTCATTTAAATACCTACAGGTAAATATATGATGGTGCCTAGAGTTTTTTAAATCCACAGGTTGCTGTATTATAAGATAATAGAATTACAGTATGTAACTATCTAATTAATTGAAAATATGTTTTGATTAGTATAACAATAGTGTAAGTATTAAAATACACAGTAAGAGAGAGTGAAAATAACGAAATTTCAAGATCTTGGCTTATTTTTTTGAACGTATATGCTGAAAATATGCTTTTCAATACCATTCCTATGATTATTTTTAGGTGAGCTATCGAAATTTACAATGGGTTATTCAATGTTCAATTTGGATTTATAATTTATTACAAATTTAAATGATTTTGCTATATGTTAAAGACATCTCTTTCGTGTATGCTATATACATCATTTCACTATGCATAAATGATTTAATTCGTATTTTTTTTAATGATTGTTATACACCACACAACTTCACATTCGAACTCTCGTTACCGCTTAATCGATAATTATCTCATTAAATATTATACTATTATGTGAGGGGGGTATTTCCAAAATGGACTTACTCCATTTGCCAAAATGTAAAGGGGAAGATTTTATTTTAAAGGAGTATTCTTATTGTATAAAATAACTACTTACCAAGCAAAACCAGTACAATTATTGTATACAAAAAATGCTTGTTCAAATTTTAACATGGCGGAATAAGTTCACTTTGGAAATATAAATTACTATAAAAATCATCATTCGTGTTATTCCATTTCTGCTACTATTACCCGGGGTATCAAACCAAACTTTGTTGCTGTTGTAGGCGAGCAATTTAATCTCAAAGATTTCTCTCTATTTTCTTTAAATATAAATTAAAATCGATGTGTATGTGCATTTTTTTCTAGATGGATTACTAGAAGATGGGAAAATAGAAAATTAAACTGAGACGATTCAGCATTGATAAATTTTATAAATGCACTCGATTCCACTCGCCGCATTTGAAAACGAAAGCTATTTTGTCTGTTATTTTATTATTTATTACCGACCCGAGGGAAAATTTTAGAAATAACGACCTCCCTTGAAATATTTTACAGTAGTGCTTCCTAATAAAACACGCTTAATGAACAAGCAAGACTGAGCCAACGAGGCGTATAGCAAGTAAACTACGCAAAGTATTATAAATTATTGAAAAGATTCATCGAGATTTTATAATATAAAAGAATTCTAAGAAACATGTGAAAAAACAGAGAATTTGATTCAAATTTCAATGTAAGGTTAGAATAGACAAACCACATCGCATTTCGATCGTATAACTGCAGCTTGATTTTTGTGAAAGTATCTCATAGACGCCTTTTTCCATGTCCGTTGCAAAAGTGGAGCACATGGAACGGTGTTAAGATGAACACTCCAGAAATAAAATATTACAAATGAATCTACGTATTTACAAAACTTATTTCGACATATTTTTTCATAAGAATTAATTGTCGACCAATTGCTAAAGCCATTCATTGGACACCTAGTCCTGATTATTTGGATTTTAAAATATCAGTAAAAAACACGGGCTCGCAATCTCCGGCTCCGAAGCGAGCACGTTAACGTATCAGCTACCGGAGACACACACATGCCAACTGAGAATTTTGCTGCTGCGGTCGCTTACTCATTTTCAGTTTTACTCGTATGAAAACAGGATGTGGATCATAGACAAAGAGTTAAAGATGTAGTTTAGCTTTAATTTTTTTACTACACAATCGGGGCAATTCTGGCGCCCTGGAAGACCGTCGGGTACTTACTGTCAACAGAATATATTTAGTAGAATCAAGGCTTGCTGATACGACTTGAAAGGATGCAAAGCGACGGCCATATACCCTACATATGAAGCGAATATTACGGAAGGAAGGAAAAGTTAAGAACAATTTATTATCGTGAATTTTATGAAATGATGAAACTGAATACTTTCCTGTTAAGTTACCGTTCCAGTTAAACTTTGAATGGGTGTTTTTAAGCACCCGGTCGCTATCTACATGTATACACTAGTTAGAAAGCTTTTAACGCGGATATGCAATATATTTTCAGTTTGAACATGTTTATTGTTTATATAGAGCAACTCGGTTGCAGATAATATAAACAAGAGTGAGGTGAAAGAAATCTCGTTGGTACATTTGAAATAATAACAAACATCTCGCGAAAACACACAATAGAAACTGAATGTTTTATTATTTATCGAGTGGAAGTAATATCATTATTGATTTGTTTGCATTTGATTTCTAATATATTGATACATAATAAGAAACAGTACTCGTATGTATACGCTATATATTATACTATATTAGATACACTGGATCCGATCTTTCAACTTCATATAGAAGCGATATTGATATTTTTTATTGACTGCTTGAATATTGCAAACTATATAAAATAATAATATATACATGAAGACTAAGTGCTAAGCAACAATTCGCAGGCATTAGAATTTAGACAATATTTCTAGAAAGATTAACGTTAATGTTAAATATTTGATATGAAAATTTAAAGACATAGTTTGGTAATTTTTTTTTTATTTCCTTCCATTACCGCGAGAGTGACGAACGTAAAGCATCCAGCAGTGCCGGGATTGTCGCAGAAGAAACGACTTCAAGACTTTGTTTATACTCCGAAAGTGGAGCATATGGATCTCCGCAGTATTAAGACGTCTTGACAGATTAATTTCTACGAGAATTCACGAGGGTTTGTCAGACAATTGGTCAACTCAAATTCGTTCAGTCATGCATGTCTGATTTTTTTTTTAAATCCGGCATATTTAGGAATCGTACCCATCTTACCATTCCGCGCAATGGTCCCTTCATGATCCCTATTATGATTGTAATTTACATAGTTGATCTTTCCTCCTACCAAATACATTCAGACACCAAAGAATTTAATTGGTGTTATAATTTATCACAAAAGTTAGTATCGGATTCTGCAAGACTGAAATATTGTAACCGGCCTAGAATAAGTAAAACTAACGGAGCATTTCTGCTTCCGATCCCACGATGTCACAGTCTACATTCTAAGATATCAAAGAATCACCAATTCCAAGGAAAACATTTATTGAAAACCACAAGAACTCCAACAAGAAGAGCAAAATCACTAGCAAATAACGGATTTAGTTGTGATGAAATTTTTTTCAGAATATTTCCGAGAAGAGAGGATGTTTATAATATATGCGAGCATATACGAGCGAATTTATATTATTTTGCAGTATCATAAGGCTGTGCCATTTTGTTATGGTGTAACGATGACGAAAATATGCTCGTATTATATATATTATTAAATATTGCTTTTAAAGTATTTTCAATTATTCGGTCGTAACAAATAGATAATTACTTTCGCTATAAACATAATATTATACACATAAAGACATATACAACGAAATGCACTGTGTTTGAGATGGCGAGTGAACGCGATAGTCAATGAGCTTCGTGCAACACAATAAAATAACACGGCAAAAGCTAATGGCGGCATAAATTTTAATTAGGCGGGAAAGTGTAGCAAGTCTGCTCATTAGACAGTTTTCATAAGTCACAGAGGCCGTGAGACTGAACAAGAGAATCCAATAAAACCATACTAGACACTATAATAATTTATATTTCATGTGGAAACAGAAACTAGGCGAAGAAATAGTGAAATAAAAATATTATTTTATTCTCAGAGATAGTCAATCTTTTAGAAATTATTGACACACACATATATATATATTGATGGAGGTAATAAAATAATTTTATGTATATATGGCTTAATCTGCAAACCAACTAACCACCGATGATAGAAAAACAGATGTTAATGCCATTTTATTGAAATTTATTATTGTTATTATTATATTAATTATATTGCTAGTAAAGTTTATATGTAGAAAAAAACACCAATAATTCTTCTATGAGCTACAAGGGAAGAATAAAAATAATATTCATTTTGTATTTTAGAAGGAAACAATATAAGAAAAAAACCATGTTTTATTATGATGAAGAGGAGAGAGAAAATTCTACCTACCAATGGGAAATACAGTATTTCTTGATTATTACATAATGTGTGTATACTTAGATTCATGCCTATGGTACAAGAGGTTCAATGAATGGCTGACTATTGACTCCTTGTCTTTAGAAGACCATTGTAGGAGTACCCTCTGCTTAACAGAATGTTTTCCAAATGAAATACATATGTCAAAATCCAACTATATTTCATATATATCACAACTATATGTATATTTCAAATGAGAAGCAAAGTCATCCATAGATTTTGTTGAATAAATTGACAAACCGAAGCCAAGTGAATTAGTATGATGCAAAATTTTATGAGAGAAAAACGATTACAAATAAAAATATACATTGATAAAATAAAAAATAATCTTTCTAACAAATTATATCTGTGTATATCACAATGTCCCAATATACCCCTAAAATTTTATTTGTTCTCATTTGTTTTATTAAATAGAATTTCATAAAAACCGTGGACCTTAAATAGGGTAACAGTGGGTGTTTTTGATTTCATTTAATAGATACAAATTAAATAAACGATACGAAAAAAAATATGTATATGTGCGCAAATATAAAATCAAATACTTACGGAACAACTGTTTTCGAATGTAGTTATCGGATTTTACTTTAAAAAATATATGTTTTTTAACCCCTCAAAATGTGCTTCTTCTGCAGTTTCATACTACCTACCCCATAAAATACCACTGTGAAGATTTACGAGTGATTTATCTTGATACAACAATATATAATATAATTGAATCTCAGTGATTCCACAATGTTCAATTAAAATTATATCCTTAGAGAAAAGGTAGATATATTTTCTATTTCTATTAGTTTCTACATTTAAACCGAAAATCACGTTGATAAAAATAAACATTTAAAAATTATTTTTATAGATTTTCGTAATATATTACTAATAGTGATACCTATACTATTGTTTTGAAGACTTTTATTAAAATATTTTGTTTTGTTAATTTAACAACAGATGTCGCTACATAATAAATATAATATAAACCGGTACAACAAATGAAGTACAAAAATGACTTCATAATTGTATAATTTAATCAAATATGACCTACCTGAATTGAATGTCATGGCGCGTAATAAAACACTAAATATATACAGCAAATACATGGACATATAGACTTTGAAAAATTGTCGATAGATTTTTGGTAATGTCAAATAATAAATAATATTTAATTTAATAATTAAATTTATTTTATTTCAATTATTTATATTTTTGTATATCCGATATTTTGTATATGATTTTGTAATGAAGCATTAAACGAAATTTACAATTCAATTTTTTGTTATGACAAAAATGTAGGATAAAAAAATGTACAGTGAAAAATAAAAACACAAAAAATATTTCATGAGTCTTTCATCATGATATACCGAACAGATACTGTACTAATACTACATATTTCCGTGGCACATTGTAAGGGTAAAATATTTTACATGTGTAATTGTCTCCATCTTCTTATGTTAAATCGTTATTCTTAAATTTTAAATTCATTTGCAGTTTTACCTGTATGGAAAACATCCTTAGAAAGTAACTCATCGTAAGCATCAACTTGAAATAAGAGCGTAATAAAATTAAGGTATCACAAATATATTTTTTTTATATACCATGTTCGCTCTCAAAATCATTTATCATTTATCAGACCTTGTTTGCTCAACCAAATGAGCATCCAGTCATGCATTTTTGGATTTTTAGAATCCGACAGATGGGGAATTGAGCTTGCAAACCCCGATTGCTAGGCGCGCACATTAGCAACTAGGAGACTATCACAAATACTTTCAGACTATTTGGAAAATGGTTCAAATTCAAGGAATTATTTAAAAATGGTATCTTACCTGATGTTCTTGTACTTTCTGACCCAACTCGAGACGAGTCCAGCTTGTAGCAGCAGTAAGACTAAGCGGTGGAAGACGACCTTCCATCTCTCTGATCCAGCGACGAAGACACTTCAACTCATGCTCTGCATCTATTTATATGAAAAAAGAATAATTAGAAAAGTATTAAGACAAGAATAATATAGATTGTATATATTTTCATGTTGAAGGACAAAATGAGATTAATCTTGGAAGTACAAATTTTTTGGGCTGCAATTTACCTTAATAAAACATAAAAATTTTCATCCAGTTGTATAAAGAACATATATATATTATATAGGATTCAAGATTGTTAACAGGATAAACATCAATATATCAAGGATTAGAATGGCACAAATTGAGCTAGGCTTTATATATGATTTCAAAATGTAATGATATCAATTGAACTTATTTAAATGAACCAATAAACAAAGAAAAAAATATTCATTCAAATATTCATTACTTTTTATGTGATTTTTATTCACCACTTTACTAAAAAATATTAAGTGGAGTGAATTTTTTTGTGTGTACAATAAGTAGATTTTTAAAATATATAATGGTTAATATTCTTAGAGATAGTTATAATCAAATAACATGTAATTCAAATCATGAACTTAAGTTTCATCCAACTATTTACTAAGACCAAGTGATCACTTACCAGGTCCAGCATGGGCTAGTTCTCCGGGGATTTGTTCAGGGCTCATTGCTTGAAGAACGCTGTCCCATTTGAGTGCCAAATGACGAGCTCTCCATGCAACTTCGGCACGAACTGGTCCACCACCTCTAGCTAGAGCTCCGGCAGCCTGTTCTAAGAATCTACGCCGTCTACCTTCAGATGCTGTTAATTCCGCCATACGAGACTGAGAATAAGAAATGAAATATATATAACAAAGTCCAATACATAAATTAATCTGTTGTCAAAACTGAATAACTGGTGAAATTTGTATTAAATGTTCATAAAATAGATATGTGGTTGGCACCATAAATAATTGCAGAGCCTTCTACAAATTAATACGTATTATAGTGCTACAAGCTCATCTTTTTCCGATACTAGAATTTCACCAGTTTCAACTTTATATTAAGGTTTTATACTTCATTTTAAGAATATTTTTTATGATGATTGATTTTTGTTCTTTACATTTGTTCCACTTATGTTATGGTACCATGTCAGAATTAATTACTACATTTGTAATATGCTTTAAATCAATTTTTAGATTGTAAATCGGATCAGAAACAAATACTTGGATTGTTAGTATTTTGATATTCCTGAACTGAAATAATTCTAAAATTTGGAATATTTTTAAACATATACTTCTCGATATATATATATATCAACAATTATATGATGTATTATTATTACCGCTCGAAGAGTTCTGTTGGCAAGATTCTCTGGGCTAGCGTACACTTCCTCTTGCATGTTGGTTAGCCACTGACAGATTTCTGTGAAGTCGGCAATCAGCTGGGATATGCTCCATTGGCAGTTCCTCGATGGAAGTTCTTTCGGAAGAGTTAAAGAGGCAGTGGGTGTAACATTGGCACTTAGCTCCCCATTGGCCTCCTGATAATGGAATTGAAATTATGAGAATATATGCTGAAGATAATATAAGTTTATCAAAAAATTACATGTCAATTGTATTACTGTTAAAATTATACACCCAACTATTTATTACCAACATTCAACTAGAGTAATTAAGTATATGGAACTCAGAATTAAAAACGGTTAAAAGCAATTGGTGCCTGCTTAATGTATAAATTTTCACAGAACTGCTTTACCACCATGGTGCCTCATTTGTCTGATTTAACAATTTACTTTTTTATCAATTGTCCCTGTAAGATTTTTTGCATTGATTAGTTATTTATGATTCATCACTTTTCTTCTTATGATGGTTTCAGACATTATGATAACGTGCTTTAAATATGAAAATGATAATCTAAATTGTAAATATTAATTCTATTAATAATTATTATTCTTAATAATAATATGGGTTATTGTTATAAATACCTTGCAGGAGTCAATAAGTTCATTGTTCATGATGTAATTGTAATTTGGCTGCAGAGCTGCCCAGAAGTCATCTTTGGCTGCAAGAGTGGCGGATGAGCCAAGAGACTGGACACTCTGATTGCTTTGGGTGGATCCCCATGATCTCCTCCAAAGTTCTCGGTTCGGATCTTTCCTGGATTTTTTATATAAAATGTAATATATAATCTGCTGCTGTCTAGTTATTAGTATTGGGTTAATTGGTAATCTAGTTATCTAACATGAATGATTAAATATCTATTAATTTGAGAGATCAAATATAGATTAATTTTATATTGATAATGGTATCTGAATCTTGAACACAGGTAATTTGGGTATTGATCAATAGCGGGTTTAAATAATTTAACTCCAAATAATAAACTAAAGATTGTCGGATACTATTTTGCGGTTTACAAGGGTATAAATTAATAATGTTGGGCAATAGGCTATTGTAATATCACCAATTTTTGGTGATATTATTGATATCAATCACTGCTGTGGTTTATTTGATGTGTATGACCACCAAAATGGTAATTAGCTTCAGACCGTATTATCCTCATTTTTACTCAAATTGATTTTAAATAATTTAGAATTTAAAATCAATTTCCATCAAGCACCATCAGTCAAAAATATTAATTATTCAAATTTTGACTGAAATCATCGCTTCTATGCATCATAGAATTTTTCAAGATTGACTATGGATAGTAAAGATAGCACGTCATTACAATGTAGAATGGCATGTTTTGCACCTATTTCTTCATAAATTCAAATAAATTGTATGTTGCTATAATAATAACATTATCAAGCTATATGTCAAATCTTAAGTACATAAATTATACCTTTTTTTGGTAAGACTGTGGTAGGGTCGTTCTTGATTAAGCGGTGCTTTCATGGGGCTGCCCTCCACTCCTGTACCTCCTCCACTACTTGCGCCCTGCAGAGAAGACAGCGAGAAGCTGCTCTTCAATGCAGAGTTCTCGAAACCTAGAAATAAGAACAGACAATATTTTATCTCTCAACAATATTGACTTAATTATCATACTCAGAATTAGTATGGGATTATAATATAACAAAATAATTTATTATGCAAACTATATAATACATTTAAAATGCTGTCGTTTGTAAACATTAAGGTAGTAAATAATTGTACATTTTTTTATTTGATTATTACAAAACACTAAGAAAAATATCAATTTAGTATTGGAATATGTAAATTATTTTAATTGACAGGCTTAAAATTTTACAAATAAATAATGTACTTTTTATTATGAATTAAAACACTTAGTGGTGTACACTTGATTGTTGGAACATTTCTTTTAATATATATGTATCTCAAATATCCAAGTCAAATGTAGGATTAACCACAGTTACAAGTGTGATATTTATGACAGTTGTGCTGTCCTTATATATGATGGTATTTCTATCTAACGGGTGGTTGTAAGAAAATGCTTTAAAATATTGAAATATTATATTTTTGCCCAGTTAATTTATACTAATACATACTAGTAAAATGATCAATGGTATATGGGACAGGCGAGCAATTGATTGTCATTAGCAGGAAAATAGTGGCAATGCCATATGCTAGTCTATTAGTATGGTCAGTATTTCACTAGATAATTAGTTATTGAGCGTTTTTTCAGTTCATGTCACTCGTTTGAGACCTAGATAGGTTAACATAATAGGCATGTTTGTATTCCGAATGAGATAAAGTAATAATTTTCATAAAATAAGGTATATGGCGAGAAATTTAATATTTTAAGGATTTTAAAATTAAAAGTTATTTCATTATACATACATTATATACAAATTATGAAGGAAAATTTTTTGCTTCAGCCTGATATGGAGAGTAACAATTTTATCCTAAACAAATATTTTAATAACATACTTTTTATTAAAAATTATTCGAAACATTTTCATATTCAGACTATTATAATGGTAATATCGCCATCAAATACAATTCATAAAATGATACCAGGTGCAAATATTAAATTGCTATTCTTGGCCATTTATAAATGCTAGATAGACATGATTATGCATAAATTTATTGAATTATTTGAAATTATACTTTACCTTTGAATGGCATAATATGACATTCAATTCCACACAATTAACTGGATTATACTGAAAATACTAAATTAGCAACATAACATTGCAACGTATATATCACACTATATCACGGTGAAGTTAATGCAAAATTGGTTATTTTAGTTCACAGCCAGTTAATCTTTGCCATATTTTTTATGATATGTCAACAGAAAGTTTACGCATTTCTGCAAATATAAAGCGGACTCTATTGAGGTTAGTCACTGTGTGAGTGCACTGTGCGCATAAAACGTATGGTGAATCATGCTTGTCAGGCGAAACTGGCCATTTTGAAATACACTCCAAGATTATTTATTACTTGCGTGAAATGAATTTTGATAACGAAATATGGAACCTAGATAAACTCCCACCAGGTAAGTGTAACAGATTCACTGATAACACAAATAATAATATTTGATATGGGTGTTAATGTCAAAATACACCATTACTTTTAAATTTATCTATTTTTAAATGTTAACCCAGATGTTAAATGATTTGACTGGGATGTATGATGAAGATAGACTAAAATCAAGTATCATAGTTTTCGAAGATGATATCCTATTACATACAATTGTTGATTGAGTTAATTTATTTGTTATCCATTCTTTTAATAAGACTTTTAACTATAGCAATTGTATCTACCATTCTTAGGTTACCTACTTCTAAAGGTGTGTAGTATTGTATGAATATTCATAGAGGGAGTCTAGTTTCTGCCATCATTATCGGAATGGTTCCTAGAATATTTCAAATGGTTCTGATAGCGCTGATATCTCCATTTCCATATTTACTTTTTGATGATTGCATTATTTTAAAATATAAAATATTAATATTAATAACTATTGAGGATTTTTTAAATACTGTTAGATAAAATATAAATTGAGTTTACTTGTTCCAACAGGCATGATGACTTCAATCGCGTTGTCAACTGCAGAATCAGAATGGTAAACTCTATCCGTATCGTCTTCAGCGTTGGCTGAAGAAGCGGAAGTGTTCTTCAGACCGCAGGTTCTCCATTCTCTCGAGGTTCTTGAATTTTTACAATTAATCTGTAAAAGTGTGACCTTCTTCTCTGGGGGGCTGTCCTGTGCCTTACGACCTTCAAATAAAAATCTCGTTGGAACAATTTGATCTTTGTCAACGACAACAAATTTGAAGGCTGTCGAATCTGTCTGGGTTTGTACGGATTTCGTTCGATTTGCTTGGTTATTTTCGGTATCTTTTTCTGCAGATTTCTGCCAGGATTTGTATTCGACTATTGATACACTTTCGAGTTTTGGTGATTCGGATGTGACCGCTTTACCGAATTGTGGTGCAGCGAGTGGACTAGAATTCGGACCTTGAGAGTCCTTATATGGCAGAGAAATGTGCTGTTCAATTCCTGAATCGAAAGATATCGGGCCAGAACTGCTGTCCGGCGAGAGATCTATCGACGTATGGTCTGTATAGCCTAATAAATAATTCGGTAATGATCTAAGGTTGTTCTCGATGGGCAGAAATCTAGAGACATAATCTCCACAGTTGGTGCAATATCTTGAAGGATGATTTTGAAAATTTGTGCTGTAGTGTGTTCGATTTCTTGGTGATATAACTGTGGTGTTCTCTTCGGGTGGTTTTCTCGTTAGTGGATCGATGAATGGCTGGAGTCGTTCGTTTAGTGGTTGCGTGTTGACGGTTGCTGTGTGTAGTAATAGTTGTGTGGCTTGAGGGTGCAATGGTGGTTCTTCAGGCGGAAGGTCGGAGTCGGAGTTGTCCAGAGACACGCTGTTGGCTGGACATTGACGAAGCTGCTTTTTGGCCCTTCGTCTGCCAGTTGTTCTGAAAAAGGTAAAGGTATTCAATTATCATTATGCCATAGTCAATCGATTTCTAATAACTAAAAACTTTAAAAAATCTTACTAAAGAAATTTGAATTGAATTAACCAGGAGTATTTTACATGTCCAATGATGTGCAAGGAAACATACTCTTACATTGAACTATTTTAAATGAATTGAATAGAAAAAAAAATGTGGGATGGTTATCCATAAATAAATAGTAAATAAATAAGCAAAATAGCCAAAATATCTTCTCAATAATTTTAAAGGTGTTCCACCTGTTGCGGATAGTTAATTTAACATTATGGTAAGTAGAAAATTTTGATATTCCTGTCTGTCTATAAAATCAAACAAAAGTGATTAGTTTGTAGCCATTATAAATAGCATGTCTTTATATATAAACAAATGTCATTGGATAATATTTAAGAAAAAAAGCGTTTTTATCAATATCTCATTTTACTCTTTGATACTAGATTTAGAAGTGTTATGAAAAATAATGCAGCTTTGATGTGACAGTTTAAAAATGTATAAATTTTAAAATCGCTAGAGCATGGGTAGCAACAGTATAACATCAATAATAATAAAAACAATAAAAGCAAATTTGCTGTTTTTTTCCGAATCGCCGATAGCGGAGGCATATTGAATATCAAAATGGAAAGAAGGTTTGTTTTGCTCAGTCACATTCCAATTACAAACCAAGAAGAAGGAATACTCAATTACCAGAATAGGATCCTGTAAATGCAACGAGTTAGTATTTCGATTTATTTAATACTGTGATGCATTATTAGCAGCATGTTCCATACGAATATAAAAGCAAGTCATTGCATTAGTTAGAGTCCGTTTGCAGTGAGCACGAATGAGGACGTAAATGAAGAGTGCACTTCCGGCCGGCATACTTTCCGTGAGATTAAATCGAAAATGGACGTCGTTTCGGCGAGGAGCCTCGCGTGATTTATTCAACGGTGGATGGACAATAAAATAACATTAAAAATAAATTGCAAAACGATCAACATGAAATGTTAAATTTATATTTCGATTTTATTGAGCCATCAATAAAACAATCCGTCATACATCGTTTACTTTTGATAGGATATATAATAATAATCGTAAACGTGTATCCAAAATATTATTTTAATTGAAAATTAAAGATTTCTTTTTACGAAATTTAAACATATTATAGCCACTAACACTATTACACGACCTAGCACTCTTCGTAAGTTCATAGACAATTCAAGTTTTTTTTGAATATCACAAAACGCTTTGATGAAAATGGTGGAAAGAGTATTAGCGTAAAGACACATTCTGCAGCGTTACAAGACCAATGTACGAGCTGAAATACTAGTCTGGAAAGAGGAGCAGACCAGCGTATCGGATAGTGAAGACTGTAAATACAACGACAGAAACGCAATGAGAAAATACATATACACACATATATATATGTATGAACTAATTCATAAAAAAAATGATTGTACTAACAGTTTCAGAAAACTTTAAAAATTGCTTGCACATTTGCGTATTTTTAATGAAAGCGTCACGTTATATTATAAACCAGCATTTAAAATCATTTATTTATTTCATCGTATCAATGCAAGCGAGTTAAATTTATTTGAGTCATATTTTTGTTATTAGATTCTTGAAATTATAATATAATGAACGTTTTACAGTTGTATTATGTTTAATCATACCGATCCCAGCGTCAAATTCCGCGTCCAGGATGCACGCGTTAACCAAAAAAAGACCAAAACGTCTCAAGAATCTACACTCAAAGTCGAGTATTCACAGGATGTGGTAATGTTTAAAACACGACAAGTACAAAGTAAAGAAAATATCTCCGCGGTAATTCATTCAAAACGTGACAACTGCTAAAGTTGTTCGAGTTATTGTGTCTCGTCTTTGGAAAATGTTGATCGCTTCTTCGTCGGAGGATATCCGCTTTCGGCCGAAATAGCATCGCGTTAAAACAAAACAAAACCACCACATTTCGAAATTGATTACATTTCGGGTGGAAAGCGATGGGCGTCGCAAAACAATTAAATAAAATGAAAACTTTCGTATTTGTGAGCGCACGCATGGACCTAAGTTTATATTAAATTCGAGAGAATTCAATTGAAAGCTTTTCTTCGGAATTTAAATAATAATCCTTTTTGATACTACTCAATTCGTCCGATGTATACAAATAGATATTAATGGTCAAATTAATTAAAGGAAATCTTCGATATTTTTTTATTCGACTGTTTCCTGGTTATAACTTTGACTTTGTACGTCACAAATTACTGAAGGAATGCTATTATATTTATGAAATACGACAGAAATTGTCTGAGATATTTTTAACTGATGTAATTCATTGATTTTTCTCCTATCCAGTTCGTTGTTATGACAATTAAAAATGCAGCGGAGACTAATTTTAAATTAGTCAAATGAAAAAAAATACTGATTTTTAACGAATATCTAGTAAACACTTGCCTCTTGTTTGCCTGTCGTCGTGGAAGTGAAGAAGTCCGACGATCAGGACGACATCTGTCGGCCGCCAGCTGCTGCAGAGCAGCTCCGTCAAGCGACTGTAAGGAGGAAGAAGGAAACAAATTATTAAGTTATTGTATACATTTTTAACAACAAGGTAAAGACTGTGAAAGAAATGTGGACTTGTGAACAAATATTATACATATTAAAAATTACTTGCTTTTTTAATATTTGATTAGGTGCATTTAAGGAAAAAAAAACATAAAAACACGCGGACGCAGTTTTTTCGGCAAAAACAAAATATGCTTAATGTTTATGTATTTATTGGAAAATTACTCGTTAACCA